>JAJIBD010009863.1:0-73097 GCA_021461705.1 Cryptotis parvus
TGTCCTATCTATTGTACTATCTCTCCAGCCTACTCACTCACCTTTGAAAACTAGAGCCCTTAGAGAATTGGAGAAACAGTATAGTTTTTCTTTAGAAAAAAAATGTACAAATATTTCCATACATTTTGTGCATAAATATTTTAGACATTTGAAACATACTAAAGGTTTACTTATAAATCCAAAAACTGTTTATATTTTAAAAAACTGTTTATATTTTTATATAATCCTGATCTAATAAAAGCTGTTTCAGATCATTTATGATGGGACAGTACATTTATTATGAAAGCTGTCAAAAACTCATTATATGGGGAAACAGTGAGATGAGGGACCCTTAAGGTCATCATTATTCAGAATGCCAGCTGATTATGTTGACTATCCAAAGGAGTAGGGACCATATAAAAAACTCTTGGTTTTACTAATAAAAATAATTGAATTATTAAAATAGTTTAGTAAATTTTACCTCCAAAGATGTCAACTCCATTTAGCTTCCTCTCCAGTTGGAGTTCAGCGGGGTCCCCAACAAATATTGGATTTGGCAGGGCCCCCTGGAACATATGGGGCCAATGACAGTTACCCCAGACTCCCATCAATGAAATAAAGGAAGGAATGAGATCACAAGCTGCCAGGTAGTCAGAGGCTCTAGCACTTTATTCAAGCCTGCTCTTTAAATCCTCCCAAAAGGTTGGGGGTTGGGTGCTAAAAGAGGTGACAGACTTGATCAGGAAATAATAAGGTGTAAAAAGCCTTCCTTCCCTGGGCAATCTTCTGGGGACCTCTCCCCCAGACATAGAATACTATCTTGGGGCTATAAGCTTGCCCAGAGCAGAGCAGAATCTTGGCATGTTGCTTTCTCCTTTCCCTAGCTTTTTAACAATCATTTTAATAACATTTCCAGTCATTTTGTATAAACACAGTAAGAGATATAGACATTTATAAAGGGTGGCATTTCCTGGGTACATCTCACTATATATTCCAGACTATAGTTTCAAGCCACGTTAGTTTTATCCTAACCCCAAAATCAAGTCTGAAATCACTTGCTTATCTTTGGGTCAGGACAGGGTTTGTTCTATGACCTTGCTCTTAGCTTATTATCCTGTTTTTCGACTCTTAATCTGTCCCATGTCGAGGCCAGGGTAACTTACTCAAGACTTGACCTGGATCCATCCAAGTCCCACAATGGGTCCCTTCTTTTTGGGATGTAAGGCTCTAGAATCAATCTAAGGGAAACTAAGGTTTTAAGGTAGGAAATATCATGAATACTAATGATCAAATATCTATAAGAGTTAATTAACTCATATCACAAATGCATACCCTAACAGTTTTCCCTATTTCTATACTAAAGTCCTTTGATCTAACATAAGACTATGCAAAAAGGCATACAGGAAAGAAAACTACATTTCACTTACAATACAAAACCCAATGCTGGCAAATAGGAGACAACGGGCTGTAAACAAAGGGTAATCCAATATTTTCTCATATCTTCAGAGACCTACATTTCAAACAAAAGACTATGCTCAGATCGAAAGACCTACATTCAAATCAAAAGACTATATCTATGATCAGAATTTCCCCATGGACAGAAATGTTTATAAAAATAAAATCAAGACATACTAATACAATGCAACAGTAATAATAAAAAAATAAGACACACAGAGTATCATAGGTGAATCTTTTTTAAAATGTTGAGTGACCTGCCCCTCGAGGTGTTGCAGGTGTGGCTGCAGTGCCTGGCTGCTTTGGCAGGTGGCAGACAGGAGATAGGCTTGTCTACACCCCTAGGGCTCTGCCCTATGGGCCCTGGTTGGTGGATGGTCTGACATAGGAAAAGACTGGGACCCCTGGGATGAACCCAGAGCCATGGCAGAGCCTGGCAAGCTACCTGTGGTGCATTTGATATACCAAAAACAGTAACAATAGAGATGAATTGGACAAGGGACAGACCAGATGCACAGCTGCGCTGCCTGGTCCACGTTGAGCAACCAACGGAGTCTCTGAGGAATCAGGCTAGCAACCGGCCAAGACCAACATAGCTCCTAGGGTAAAGCATTCATGTGGGGGAAGCCACATTGGCGGATTGGAGCAGGGATTTGGACTCCAATTTGGGCTCCATGGGAGGACCCTCTCCATGCTGTTGGGCATGGCTATGGGCTCGCAGCCTCCACAACCAGATGAACAGGACAAGGGGCAGACCCTATGCACAGCTGTGACAGTGCACAGCCACGCAAGAGGCTTAGATAGCAAAGTAGGCTAGGACCAGATCCTTCCCAGGATCTTTTACATCTGTATACCATAATGATCATTGTAGTTGCAACAAACTGGGGAGGTTGATGAGGAATGAGGAACCAAATGTCACAGTAGAACTCACTGCTGAATATATACACATAGATAATTGCATCATAAACCATAAGGCAAGTCACAAAGGTGTAGGAGAAGAGAGACAGAAATACAGAGACAGAAATAGAGCTAGAGAGAAAAGATGAGAGACTCAGACACATGGGGGAGAGCTGCCATTTGGCTCTCCTCTAGCCCAGCTGACCATGAGGCTCCCAGGAGGCAAGATGGGTTTTGGAGTGAGCCCATCACTTCTGTAGGGCCTCGGAAGCAGCCAGATGAGACTAACTCACCATAATAGCCGCCATTATCACAGTCCGGACCCCACAGCTCATCAGAACCCGTGCAAGAGAGAGCGCTGTTCTCAAGACCAGCTCAGAGCAGCTGAGTTTGAGCCCAGTGGAGGCCCCTCTCGGAGGCGGAAGTCACCTGGCATTCCTGGAAATGGAGCTAGGGGTACCCCCTTCCCCTCTCTGACCTGTCCTGGAGGCCTGGTGGCCCCACCGATGAACTGCCTCGGGGGCTCTTGGCCATAATGCAGAAACTCAGAAGCGTTGGGGAGAGCTGCCATCTGGCTCTCCCGTAGCTCAGCTGTCCATGAGGCTCCTAGGAGGCAAGACGGGTTTGGGAGTGGGCCCATCATCTCTGTAGGGCCTTGGAAGCAGCCAGATGAGACTTGCTCACCATAATAGCCACCATTTTCATGGTCCAGACCCAGTACAACAAACTAGGGAACCAATCATGTTCTAGAATATACACTACAATGTGTAAGAAAGGGAAGCAAGAAGGGGAGAGAGAGAGAGAAAGAGAGAAAGGAGATAAAGAACCTGCCATGGAGGCAGGCTGGGGGAATGGGGAGGGAGATGGGGACATTGGTGATGGGAGATTGGCAAGGGTGGAGGGATAGGTGTTGGAACACTGTAGAACCAAAATTCAAACATTAACATCTTGTAATTGTTTATCTAACGGTGGTATAATAAAATATTAGATAGATAGATAGATAGATAGATAGATAGACAGATAGATAGATAGATAGATAGATAGATAGATAGATAGATAGATAGACAGACAGACAGATAGATAGATAGATAGATAGATAGATAGATAGATAGATAGATAGATAGATAGATAGATACATAGATAGATAGATAGATAGATACATAAATACATCAATTGATCACTTGAATCCCGTTATTTATCGATTTGCTCGAGCAGGCGCCAGTAACATTTCCATTGGACCCTATCACGTGCCAATATAGCCCAGTGGCATCTGGTTGATTCAGGAATATGAAGAGCCTCAAACCATTACTTCAGGGTCTTGACAAGGAAGTCTGACCATCTTGTAGGTGGGTGGCCACGTGATCTTTTGACATCCCGTGAGATCCAGTCGGTAACAGCTCTAGTCCAGCAGTTGTCTCCAAATCACATTACATGTCCAGCCCATCTGATTTTCGATGCCTTGGCAAACGAGACAGCGCCCCTGATTCTGGAATAGCGACGGAGGTCAGAACTCCAGATTCCTTCTCTCACTTGAGTGAGGCGTGATATTCCAAGCATAGCTCTTTCGATTCCTCTCTGGGAGACCCGAATGGCATTCTCATCCTGCTTTCATAGGGCCCAGGTCTCTGAGGCGTATGCTAATGCAGGGAGAACAGTGGAATCAAAGAGATGTGCCCGGAGCCAGAGGTTCTTTTGTCCTTTTAGCTATTTCTTCAATGCCTTTGAAGGCATTCCATGCCGCTCTCTCTTCCTCTTGCACAGCTCAGGTTTTAGGTCGTTCATCATGTTGACTTCTCGACCTAGGTACACATAACTGCTGCATTCAGAGATATTTGTTCCATTGAGAGTGAATGGGGCCTCTGGAACTAGTTCATTTTTCATAAACATAGTTTTCCTTAGATTCAGCTGCAGACCTATCTTTCCACATTCTCGGTCGAAGTCAGCCAGCATTTGTGCCACTTGGCTAATGTTTGGTGTTATTAGAACGATGTCATCAGCAAAGCGGAGGTGGTGCAGTTGCTGACCATCTATCTTCACTCCCATTCCATAAATACATAAATATATAATAATGAATGAATGAATATAAAAAAGAAATGTTGAGTAAAATCGGGCTCACATAGAGTGCAGGGGCTTAAGTTTCTTACCTTGCACTCTGCATACCCCAGTTTAATCCCTGCTATGTGTTTCTAAATCACAAAAAATAAAATAAAATGTTGAGTAAAAAAAATTAAAAACTTAATATACTGTAATTCCTGACAACCTATTGTTGCATAATAAGTTACTCTAAAACTTCTGGGTTTAATGCACATAAATCATTGACTTCTGTTCATGATTTCTGTAGTCAGATAGTTTGGAGTGACTGTAGCAATTCTGGCTCAGTGTGGCTCAGGTTTCCTTTGAGACTTCAGTCATCTGAACTCTTCACTTGAGCTGCAGATTTGGCCCAAGGTGGTTTAGTCATCAAAATGGCAAACTGTCATTGACTGGTGGTGGGAGACCTTGTTTAGATGGACCACTTCACAGAATGCCTAAGATTCCTCATGAGACCTCAAGAGTATGGTCTTAGAGAATGAATGAAAAGTGCAGTGGACTTTTGTGACGTCATTGGAAGTTGGTCACAGACAGCACTGATAGCCTGTGGGAAGGAAGAGACATTAGATGCCATTTTTGAAATGGGCTATCCTAATTTCAGTAAATCCAAAAATAGATCAAAATAAGCCATACTTCTTAGAGGGCATAGGTGTTAGACTATAGAAAAGAAGAAAATGATTACCAGAAAACTGGTTAGTCATTTCCAGTGGTTTTGAGAGGAAAAGGTTCAAAGGAAAAGAGAAAAAAAATGGTAAGTGAGCTAGGATAATTATTTGTAAAAGGATACATTTGCATTTTATGCACATTTGCAAGCAATGGTATATTTTATCATCCAAAAAAAGGTATAAAATTTAAATTATAAGAGGACTGATTTGACAAAGCAAAAGTTTGGGATTTTTTTCTCACTTGTCTATTAAACATAGATCAATGGATTCCTAATGGCTAATTCAAAGCATAACCAAAAGGAAAGCATCATCAAAAAGGAAAATAAAAAATACAGCAAGAATGAATTAACAATAATATATAACTAGTCAACTGGTATTTTTAGTTAACTGTTTTTATGAGTGCTAGTTAAAACAAAACGTCTTATACCAATTTTATAGTAAATCCTCCCCAGAATCGATTTTAGAACATCAGCTTCCTACTCCTCTCTTTTAAACATTTTTACAAGAAACAGTTTGAAGTAAATAAAACAAATGAGCTTCTCTTGTCCAAGTTAAAACAGACAATAAGTTTTGGAGCCAAGGTTTGCAGCCAGCCACTGTGTCCTTCTGGTAAAAAAAAAAAAAGACTTGGTATTCCTTTGAAAACTATTTTTGCTTAAGTTGAACAAACTTTGGAAGCCCTTTGCTGGATCAGACCACTAATCTTTCTCAGTATGGGGCTGGCACAAAGTAAGCATAAACAGATGTTTCTTAATGAGTAATGAAATGAAGGTTTATGTATTTTGTTTATTTTACAAAAATCTTTTCCGGAAGTCATTACGTTATTTACACATGGTGTATGTTCTTTATAAGCTGCTCGTGTTGTATTTCATATGCCAAATACCAGTAACATTTATATTAGGTCATTCCCATGACCTAATATAATGGTTTGAGGCTCTTTATGTTCCTGGAGCAAGCAAATGCCTTTGGGTTCTACTAGCATGAGACAGGACATATGGAGATATTACTGGTGCCCGCTCTAGCAAATAGATGATTAACGGGAAGATAGTGATAGTGATAGTGATAGTAAGTGCTTTACAGTTGATAGTTCCTTCACAGTGCTCTAAACACAGCCCAACATCCACTTTTAGTTCTAAGTCCCTGAAGACCTCCTGATAGTTTATTTACCCTGAGATCAGAGTTTTTTGTTTTTCTAACTTTTTTTTTTTAATCTTGGACTCCTGGGTTTCCTATTTCAGCATGCTATTGGTGGATTATTGAAGGCCCACCAATAGGTGGGGTTTTAAAGACAAAGACAAATAAATTTTTTGTCTTTAACCTGACAAATGAGTCCTTGTCTTTTAAAACCTACTGACAACTTTTTGTTACATAGATGGGAACATCAAATCCCTTGAGGTTTAACCCTGTAAACTTCACAACAGGATACGTGCACGTGTTTGGGGCTATTTCAGGTTCTGATTTTAGTTTCTTTAATAAGATCTAAATATGGTTCATTCAGTTATTTTCCAGCATAATACCTCTCTAAATCACTCACCACCAAGTCTGAACATGCCCTCCTCATTAGAAGAGGCCTTAGCATAGTTAACAGTCATACCACAGGGACCCAGACTAATTCTACACTGATAAATAAATCCAGACACTGAAAAAGTCCTTGTAAAGAGGAGATTTTGTTCAGTATTTGCTTGATGTACAAGTGAATATTGAAAAACCTCACTAACATTCCCATTGGTTCTATTATTACTGTCACTACAAAAGGAACAAATGTGAATTCAAAAAACATTTTCTTTCATCCATTCATTTGTTCAACAGAACTTTATTGAATAGCTAGCATGGGCTTTGGCCCAGTCCTCAAGAATCTCAGTCTGGGCAAGGGAAGGGGACTGTTGTGGCATTGTGGTACTGGTGGATGTGTACGGAAAGTAAAGCAGATAACTGGAAAACAGTGTGCTGTGAACATTTTGCTGGAAGCTTTGGGATGGGGCCATTAATCTGGAAGTTTTGTACAAGCCCACAACATTGATCAAGGTTTCCTGGAAAGGGAACAATTTAGTGGAAATTTAAAGTCTAACTATGTATGTTGGGCAAAAGAGGAAGGAAGAGAAGGATGTTCAGTTCTGTGTGTTCTTCTTAGCCTTAAGCAATTTCTGGGTACTAGAAGCTACATAACATACAGATATCCAGGTGTGACTCAGAGGAGATGGATAGGGCTGGGCAGGTCCAGGACACAATATCCAATGTTAAAGAACCTCTCTTCATTTTGTAGCAATGGGAGTCCTGAAAAAATTCAAAGTGGGGAAACATGACATGAGATTTGAGTTCTAGAAATTCCCTTCTGCAAAGTTCTGAAAATATGTGCATTTTGACTTGGCGATATCATTTCTGAGAAAGAATTATGGATAAGAGCAGACTTAGTGGGTCCTACCAGCACAGTGGGAGGGCATCTGCCTTGCACGTGACAGCCCGGGTCAATCCCCGGCATCCCATAGGGTGCCCCGAGCAACTCCAGGAGTAATTCCTTAGTATAGATCCTTTAGCACAGTCAGTATGACCCAAAAACAAACAAACAAAAAATTGAAAATAATCAAAGATCTAAAATTCAGAGGTTAGAAAAAGAATGCATGTAAGTAATATAAAAGAAAAGAATTGCATATATACATATACATACATACATATATATATATATATATATATATATATATATATATATATATATATATATAAACATTAAGATAGCACTGTAGAAGCCAGAGAGATAGTATAGCAGGTAGGACACTTGCCTTGCAAATGGCTGGTGGGTTCAAACTCTGGCACCCATATGGTTCCTTGGCACCAACCAGGGGTGATCCTGAGAGCAGAGTCAGGGAGTATGCCACAGTTCAGGTGTGGCTAAGAAGAAATAATAGCAAAAACCAAACAAATAGTATATTCTGTGTGCTCTCCTTTGTATCTGTCTATATCTATCCATCTACAGTTATACAGAATTTATAAATACAGTGAATGCCCTACACTATGTAAACATTTCTGGATTATGGTACTATAGGTGTTTGAAGTTTTTCTTTTTTATCTGCATTTTCTATTTTTCAAATAATAATTAACATCACTTCTCTAATAGGAAGACAAGTCTATATGGATGTGTGTGTGTGTGTGTGTGTGTGTGTGTGTGTGTGTGTGTGTGTTTGGGCTACACCCAAATGCTCAGATGTTACTCCTGGCTCAACTCAAACATCATTTCTGGCATTCTCTGGACCATATCGGTTGCTAAGGATCAAACTCAGGTTGGCTAACACAAAGTAAGTGCCTTACCTGCTGTACTATCACACCAGCAACAGTCCCTTCCTGGTTGGAGATATATATATATATATATATATATATATATATATGTATATATATATGTATGTATATACATATATGTATATATTTAGGACAGATTTGTCTTATTTATTTTTGCTTTTGAGTCACATCCTGCAATGTTCAGGGGTAACTCCTGCCTCTGCACTCAGGAGTTAACTCCTGGTGGTGCTGGGGGACCATATGGGATATCTGGGGTGAACCTGGGTCTGCAGCTTGCCAAGGCAAATGCTACATATGCTGTGCTCAGGCGCCCTATTTGGAATATTTTTTACATGAATGTGGGGCCTGGGCAGTAGTACAGAGGATAGGGCATTTGCCTTGCACTTGACCAGCCAGGGTTCTATCCCCGACATCCCGTATAGTCCCCAGAGCATAGCCAGGTATAATTACTGAGTGCAGAGCCATGACTAACCCCTGAGCATTGGCCGGCTGTGACCCAAAAAAGCAAAAAATTAGATAAATAATAGTAACCTTACTTTGGTCACTGTTCAGAAGATGAGGTAAGCAGAAATGACCACTTTGTATTATATATTCCTTCTTTTTTTGTTATCTCGTGGAATATTTTTGTGTTTTCTTTCCCACTCCGATTTCTGTTCCCTCAACCCCTTGGAATAAGAATGAAATGCCTGACTTTCTTCAGTGGCAGCTCAGCATTGGTCTTGACCACAAAGACCCCACCAGGATCAAATGTTTCTTCCCCTAATGCATTTGTACTTTGGGGGCCAGCCACCTTCAATTAACTGGCTGACTCTGGGGTTCACAAACTACAAAAGGCAACATTTTTTTTTTGCATCCATTTCCAAACTCAGCCTTAGTTTTGGACTTCTTGGTTCACCTCCAATAACAAAGAATCACATCAAGTTGGTTTCTCAAGGATTCCCTGTCCTTGATATCTAATCACCATCCTCATCTCTCTCCTTCCCCCAGGCCTCTCCCCCTCACCCTGACAACAGACGATTTCATCCCTCAGACCTGCCTTCAGCAAGAATCCTGTTAGGTCAGTTTACAAACAATTCCTCTATGGCAGTGTTTTTTGTGTTCACTGACCACCTTCTACTCCCCTAATGTGTTATTCAGAACCCGTGAAGTAATCTGACCTATTGTCCTTTAACAAATAGCTTTCATTTTTTTTTCTTTTTTGGGGGTCACACCTGGCAATGCTCAAGGGATAGTCCTGGCTCTTCGTTTAGGAATTACTCCTGGCGGTGCTGGGGGGGGGGGGGGGTAAAGGGATGCCAGGAATTGAACCAGGTCAGCCCGGTGCAAGGCAAATGCTCTACCGGCTGTGCTATCGCTCTGGGTCCCTCAACAAACAGCTTTAATTTATTTGGTGCTAAAGATTAAACCTAGTGCATACAAAGGAAGTACCTCTACCACAGGCTTCTAGCTTTGTCAAATTTGTCCCAGCCCCTCCTTACAAAATAGCTTTTCCTATGGAGCCAGTGGGATGGAGCCGGTTGAGGGAGAGGCTTGTCTGCATAACTATTCGCAACTCTCAGAGTTTACTACCAGCTCTGTGCTTGGTGGGGTCACTCCCCATGTTACATGGGAACTTGTGGTTTATGGCCTCCCTGCATGCAAAGAATCCACGTTCAGTTCTGAGTGACCTCTCTGATGCTTCCTTAACAGCTTTTAATAAAGTTGAATCACCCCAAAAGTATTGCTCAGGTTTTTCGTTTGTTTGTTTTGGGGCCACACCCTGAGATGCTCAGACTTACTTACTCCTGGCTCTGCAATAAGGAATCACTCCTAGTGGGCTCGGGGACCATATGGAATACCGAGAATTAAACCTGGGTTGGCTTAATGCGCCCTTCTGGCTGTTCTATCTCTCCAGCTCTCATTTTTTAACCTTTTGTAACTTTCTATTATTTTTTCCATTGCATTGATTCTTGAGAATCATCAGAATGGTCCCACTTACTCCTGAATTGTTTAAATCACCTCTAGATCTCAGCTTGCTTTTTCGTAATACCTTTAAAGATGTATTTCATTTTATTTATTTTGTTGGGAACTTCCCCAGTAATGCTTGGGCACTTCCTGTGTTACTCAGCTGGGCTTTATGTACCTGGTAGTTCAGTACCCCTCAGATTTGGTGGACCTGAGGGCACCAGGGCCTCACATAATAGTGTTGGGGGTGTGTCATAGGGGAGCAAACAGATTCAAAGCATGCGCTCTAGCCCTTTGGGTTATCTCCCGCACTTTATGCTGCCTTCCATTCAAAGTTTCACGCTTTTAGAACTTTGCACTAGGTTCTTTAATAACCATCCTCTTTTTCTCTTCTACTCTCATTTTGGCACCTTTTTTTTTCTTTTTGGGTCACACCCAGCGATGCTCAAGGGTTTCTCCTGGCTCTGCACTCAGGAATTACTCCCGGCGGTGCTGGGGGACCATATGGGATGCCGGGATCGAACCTGGGCCGGCATGAGCTGGCTCGCGTGAAAGGCAAACGCCCTACCCGCTGGGCTGTCGCTCCAGCCCCATTGGCACTCTTTTTTTTAAATGTATTTTTAATTTGTTGAGGTAACATTGGCTTATAAGACCATAAATGTTCATATGTTTTAGGTTTTTTACTTGTATCACTTGTATCACTTGTCTTCCCGTTGTTCATCGATTTGCTCGAGTGGGCACCAGTAACATCTCCATACGTCTTGTTGCAAGCAAGTGTATCCCAGGAGCATCTACTTGTTCTACGAACAGGAAGAGCCTCAAACCATTCCTTCAGGTCATGGGAATGAGTTCCATAATTGTTACTGGTTTATGGCATATCAAATAAATATTTTTTTTACTTTTTTTTATTTTTGTCTTGGGGGCTATATCTGGTGGTGCTCAAGGCATTTTTTAAATATTATTATACCACCATGAGATATACAATTACAAAAGTGTTCATGATTAGGTTTCAGTCATACAGTGTTCCAGCACCCATCCCTCCACTAGTGCTCAATTCCCACCACCAATGTCCCTAGATTCCCCCCCATCCCCAGCCTGCCTCTATGGCAGGCATTCCCTCTCTCTCTCTCTCTCTCTCTCTCTCTCTCTCTCCTCTTTCTCTTTTTTTCATTACACATGGTGGTTTGCAGTACATATATTTAGGGGTTATCATGTATATACCTTTGCCTGCATTCAATGCTCAGTTCTAGTCTGGTGTTACCATTTCCAACGTTTATCAGGCGCTCGGGGTTTTCTCCTGGCTCTGCATACAGGAATCACTCTTAGCTGTGCTCTGGGAACCATATGGGATGTTGGGATGGAACCCAGGAAGACTGCATGCTCTACCTCCGGTACTATCGGTCCAGCCCCCTAGATGCACATTGTTACCCCCTGCCATACCTACCACCATACACTCTATAGGCTCCCTTTCTTCTACTCCAACACCCCTCCTTGGCAGGCTCAATTCTTTGACAGAATTGAAACCTTGTTTTCATTGGACATGGTCTCTTCCCTTTCTTGTTTCCTTATATATCACACATGAAAGTGAGGTCACCTGTAATTGACCTTTATTTCTCCTTCTGAGTTATTTCATTTAACATGACATCTTCCCTTTCCATCCATGTTGTTTTCTCTCTTGTATGTTTTCTTTTGAAAGAGGAAGCCTCCAATTTCCCCTTGCCAGTGAGAGAAAGCCATGGTTTCCTCTCTCCAAATGCTCCATCTCTTCCCCATCAACATGATATATATTCCATCCCCAAGGTTCTGTCTCAGCATTCCAGGGGTTTCCATGGAATGTAAAACTCTGCCCTGGAGTCTAGGCTGACAGGAAAGCTAAGGTAATTGGCCATTAGGCCTGGAGGATTTGTTTCCCCTTGCCACTGAAGAAGGATGTTTTCCCTTGCCCATTTTCTCCTATTGATCTGACACGTTTCATTCCCAAAGTCCTGCTCCAGTGGTCCCAGAGGTTTCCAGGATTATAAAACTCTGTCCTAGAGACAGGGGAAACTAAGATAAGAGGCAAAAATGCCCAGAAATTTTAAGAGCAGTCAGACATCATTGTAAATTTCTAACATCTTTTTGTAAGCATTTACCAACTGATAGTGGATGCCAAGGAGCCCTTAAAAGGCTACATACTTAATATTTTTTGCTTCTTTATGGAAGATTAAGTGGTTGTATATTTGAGAGTGTGTTTCAGGATATTCAGTTCTATTCTATAGGTCTACGGGTCAATCTCTATACCAATACCACACTGTTTTAATTACAACTGCTCTGTAGTAGAGCTTGAGGTTGGGGAAAGTGATACCTCCCATCTTCTTTTTCCCAAGGATTGCTTTAGCTATTCGTGGGGGTTTATTATTCCATACAAATTTCAGGAGTGTTTCTTCAATTTCTTTGAAGAACATCATGGGTATCTTTATAGGGACCGCATTGAATCTGTATAAACCTCTTGGGAGTATTACCATTTTGATAATGTTAATCCTTCCAATCCATGAGCAGGGAATGTGTCTCAATTTCCTCAGGTCTTCTTTTATTTCCTGGAATAACGTTTTGTAGTTTTCTTTGTAGAGATCCTTTACATTCTTTGTCAAACTGATTCCTAGGTATTTGATTTTCTGCGGCACAATTGTGAATGGGATAGTTTCTTTAATGTCCCTTTCTTTCTCTTCCGCTGCTTGCATATAGGAAGGCCATTGACTTTTGGGTATTGATTTTGTACCCTGCCACTCTACTATAGGAATGTATTATTTCTAGGAGCCTCTTGGTAGAGAATTTCGGGTTTTCCAGGTATAATATCATGTCGTCTGCAAATAGTGATAACTTGGCTTCTTCCCTTCCTATCTGGATGCCCTTAATGTCTTTTTTCTTCCCTGATTGCTTATGGCAAGTACTTCCAGTACTATATTGAATAGAAGTGGTGAGAGTGGGAAGCTTTGTCTTGTCCCTGATCTTAAGGGAAAGGCTTTCAGTTTTCCCCATTGAGAATGATGCTCACTGTGGGCTTGTAGTAGATGGCCTGGATTATCTTGAGGAAGGTTCCTTCAATCCCCATTTTTCAGAGAGCTTTTTTTCATGAATGGGTAATGAATCTTGTCAAATGCCTTCTCTGCATCTATTGATATGATCATATGGTTTTTCTTTTTCTTTTTGTTGATATGATGTATTATGTTGATTGACTTGCGGATGTTGAACCATCCTTGCATTCCCGGGATGAATCCCACTTGGTCATGGTGTATAATCTTTTTGATGACTCTTTGGATTTTTATTTGCTAGTATTTTTGTTGAAGATCTTAGCATCTGTATTCATCAGGGACATTGGTCTACAAAGAAAGCCTCTTCAACAAATGGTGCTGGGAAAACTGGGCAGCTACGTGTAAAAAATGAACTTAGACCTCAATACCCAAAAGTCAATGGCCTTCCTATATGCAAGCAGCGGAAGAGAAGAAAGGGACATTAAAGAAACTATCCCATTCACAATTGCGCCACAGGAAATCAAATACCCTTAGGAATCAGTTTGACAAAGAATGTAAAGGATCTCTACAAAGAAAACTACAAAACGTTATTCCAGGAAATAAAAGAAGACCTGAGGAAATGGAGGACACATTCCCTGCTCATGGATTGGAAGGATTAACATTATCAAAATGGTAACATTATCAAAATAGTACGCCATGCACAAAAGTCAGATCAAAATGGATTATAGATCTCAACATCAGACATGAATCTATAAGGTACATCGAAGAAAACATAGGAGAAACGCTCTACAACATCGAAACGAAAAGTATCTTTAAAGACGACACACCACTGACCAAGCAAATGGAAGCAAAGATAAACAAATATATTATATAAAATTGAAAAACTTCTGCACCTCAAAAAGAAACGGTGACCAAGATACGAAGACAATTCACAGAGTGGGAAAGGTTATTCACCCAATACCCATCTGACAAGGGGTTAATATCCAGGATATATCAGTCACTGGTAGCACTTCACAAGAAAAAAACAGCCAACCCCATCAGAAAATGGGGAGAAGAAATGAACAGAAGCTTCCAAAAAGAAGAAATTTGAATGGCCAAAAGACATATGAAAAAGTGCTCTTCATCTTTAATCATCAGGGTGATGCAAATCAAAACAACAATGAGGTACCATCTCACACCACAGAGACTGGCACACATCCAAAACAGCAAGAACAACCGGTGCTGACGTGGATGTGGGGAAAAGGGACTCTCATCCACTGTTGGTGTGAGTGCTGACTGGTCCAGCCCTTTTGGAAAACAATATGGGCATTCCTCCGAAAACTAGACATTGAGCTCCCATTTGATCCAGCAATAGCACTCCTGGGAATATACCCGAGAGACCGAAAAACACATAGCAGAAACACTATCTGTACTTCTTTGTTCATCTCTGCGCTATTCACCATAGCTAGAATCTGGAAACAACCTAAATGCCCGAGAACCGAGGACTGGCTAAAGAAACTGTGGTTCATCTACACTATGGAATACTATGCAGCTGTCAGAAAAAACGAAATTATGAAATTTACCTGCAAATGGATGGACATGGAGACTATCATGCTGTGTGAAATTAGTCAGAAGGAAAAGGACAGATATAGAATGACTGCATTCATTAATAGGATATAAATAGATACCAGTGCTTTACTAAATGTGTGAAATGGTAATGGCAGATTAAAACTCACCATTGAATATACACAAAGAGACTTAAGTGATAAACTCTAAATATCTGCAGGGCTAGCCACAATGTGTAAAATAAGAGGGAGAGAGATGCAGAGACAGAGAGAGAGACAGAGAGAGAAAGAGAGTAAACTGGGGTACCTGCTATTGAGGCAGCCTGGGGTGGGTGGGAGGGTGGGGGTACATTGGTGGTGGAAATGGGGCACTGGTGGAGGGATGGGAGCTGGAATACTGTATTACCAAGAACGAATTATGAACACCTTTGTAATTGTATGTCTCACTGTGGTATAATATCACTGTCTTCCCATTCATCATCGATTTGCTTGAGCAGGCACCAGTAACATCTCCATATGTCCTGTCTCATGCAAGTAGGCCCAAGGACACCTGCTTGCTCCAGGAACATAAAGAGCCTCAAACCATTCCATCAGGTCATGGGAATGAGGTCTATAATTGTTACTGGTATCTGGCATATCAAATATGACACGGGTAGCTTGCCAGGCTCTGCCGTGTGGGTAGCATACTAGTATGCTACCCACGCGGTATAATAAAATTTTTTAAAAAAGGGCTACATAAAACTCCCTTTTAACTTAGTCCTATACTAAGTTATCCCCACTTGGGAGCTTCTTCTCTTTTTTCTTCTACTTTCAAAAAAGCTTTTCTACTTTCCAACTCAGAGTCAGAGCATCTTAACTGTTTAATATTTTCTAGAAAGGGTTTGCTCTCCGCCTCTGGAGCAGCCCACATCTCCCCTCTTGAGATGTGTACTCTCTCCCTCACTTTCCCTACTCCTTCTCCATCCTAAAACCTCCTTAATAAAATATGTTTTATTTCAATGCTAAAAAAATATTTTCTAGAAAGAACCTGGGAATTGTGAACCAACACAGACACCCTCCGCCAGAGCTTCTGCCTCATCCACATCACTTTCAGCCTAGCTTCAAGTCATCCCTTAAGACAGAAGTTTACAATTTCTGGTGCAAAGGAACTAATTGGGGAGGTTGCCAGTAAGATATATTCTTGTTTTTGTTTGTCTTGAGCTACATTTGGAGGTGCTTAGGACTGACTCTGTGCTTACAGATCAATCCTGCTAGGGCTCCGGAGAATATGTCGGATGCTGAAGATTGAACTTAGGTTGGCCACTTGCAAGGCAGGTTCCCAACCTACTGTACAATCACTACCCCTCCATCAGGGCCCCCCACTTCTACTGCACCAAAGGAAGATTCTTAGGTGAGAAAATAGAGAAAGAGGTAGAGCACATACATAGCCATGTCAACCCTAAGTGCAATTCCCAGCACCGCACAGCTCTCTGGACACAATGAGTATAGCCAGAACAAGCCCTATAAAGAATAATTTAAATGGTATTTTTTTTTGTTTTGGGGCCACATGTACCAGTTCACAGGGCTTACTCTTGGCTCTGCGTTCAGGGATCGCTTCTGGTGGTGTTCCAGAGACCATATGAGGTGATGTGGATCCAAGTCAGGTGGCTCCCATGGAAGGCAGGTCCCCTACACCATCCATATACTACTGATTAGTCCCTAAAAGGTAGATTTTGGGGACAGGAACAATAGTACAGGGAGTAAGGCGTTCACCTTTCCCCGTCACCTCATATGGTACCTGGGCACCTCCAGGAGTGATCCTTGAGCATAAAGCCAGGAATAAACTCAGTTCTTCACCAGGCCCCATAAAAACAAACAAAAGGTAGATTTTTTCAAGCACCACCCCATGAATTCCGATTTAGTGCTTATGGATTTGGAAATCTGAGTTTTCATGGGCACCCTACATTCTTCTGATGAACATGGTTCTTGACAGCACTCTAAGAGGTATACACCCACTTTCCTATATTTTCTTTTTCAGTGGCTCTGGAAAACTGCCTCATACAGCACTTACTAAGACAAGGACCTACAAAACCTTGTGGGAGCAGCTGGGAACCCAGTGAGGGTCACATGATCTCTGAGTTCATATTACATTTAAATGCTATTTATTTTTGCTTTGTTTTTTGTTGTTGTTGTTGTTGTTCTGGCCAGAGTGATAGTACAGAGGGGTAGGGGGGTATTTGCTGTGCATGTGGTCAACCTGGTTTGATCTCCAGTATCCCGTATGGTTCCCCTAAGTTCTGCCAGGAATAATTACTGAGGACAAAGCCAGGAGTAATTCCAATCATTTCTGGTGCAGCCCAAAAGGAGGTAGAAGAATGAGGAGGAGGAAGGAGGAGACGAAGAAGAAGGAGGAGGAAGCGGAGGAGGAATAGGAAGGGGAATAGGAATAGAAAGAGGAAGAAGAGGAAGAAGAAGAGGAAGAAGAAGAGGAAGAAGAAGATGAAGAAGAAAAAGGAGAAGGAGGAGGAAGGAGAGGAGGAGGAGAAGGAGGAAGAGGAGGAGGAGGGAGGGAAGAGGAAGGAGAAGGAAGGAGAAAAGGAGAAGGAGAAGGAGAAGGAGAAGGAGAAGAAGAAGAGAGAAGAAGAAGAAGAGAGGAGAGGAAGGAGGAGGAGAGGAGAGGGAAGGAGAAGAGAAGAAGGAGAAGAAGAAGAAAGAGGAGAAGAAGAAGAAGAAGAAGAAGAAGAAGAAGAAGAAGAAGAAGAAGAAGAAGAAGAAGAAGAAGAAGAAGAAGAAGAAGAAGAAGAAGAAGAAGAAGAAGAGAAGAAGAAGAAGAAGAAGAAGAAGAAGAAGAAGAAGAAGAAGAAGATTCTCATTCTCATGAAAATCTATGCTTTGAGACAGAAAGATAGTATAGAGCTTAAGGTGTTTATTTTCCTTGCAAGTAGCCAACATGGGCTCAGCACTGCAGGTGTAAGTCCAGTCTCTCCCCTCCAAAAAATTGGGGTTGGAGAAATCGTATGACAGGTAGGGTTCTTGCCTTGAAAAAGGCCAACCCAGGGGTCTGTAGTGATAGTACAGTGGAGAAGTCTTTTGTGCTGCATACAGCTTATCCCTTGGCATCCCATATGGTCTCATGTAATTCCTGAGTGCAGAGCCAATAGTATCTCCTAACTCCTGAGTATCGTCAGGTGAGACCCAAAATGCAAAAAATAAGTAAATAAATAAATAAAAATAAGATCAACCCTGGTTCAATCCCTGGCACCATATATGGTCCCTGATCCCATTCAGGAGTGATTCCTGATTGCAGGACCAGGGAGTAAACCTTGAGCACTGTTGAGTATGCCCCCTCTCTCCTAAACAAAACAAATTAAAAAGAAAGCTATCATCTAAAAGATGAAAAAGCAAACTACTTAAAAGTGATTAAGCAGGAACCAGAGTGATAATACAGCAGGTAGGGTGTTTACCTTGGATGCATCCTGATCCTGGCATCCCATAGGGCCCCCATATAGTCTCCCGAGCATCGCCAGGAATAATTCCTGAGTGCAGAGCCAGGAGTTACCCCTGAGCATCGCCAGGTATGACCCAAAAAGGGGAAAAAAGGAACAATGCAGATTTGGTGACCATGGAAATTATCTTCTTACTTATTATTTGTTGATGTCTGAGTTTAGACTGCTTTCTTGAAGTAGGTCTATGTCTTGGTATACATCTGGTCACCTAGGCACTTATAGGGTGAGCACTAAACTAGGCAGATGGTGCAGAAACACTTGTCTGTTGACTACCTCTATCTCACCTAGCACCGCCTGACATCCACTTCCATTATGCTTTTCCATTAGTGTTTTTCTGTTATTTATATTGTTCTTGGGAGTTGGGCCACAGTAGTGTTCAGGAGACTATGCCTAGCTTTGTGCTCAGAGCACTCGGCAGTGCCCTAGGGACCTAACCCCTGAGTTGTACACACAGAATACAAGGACCTTAATCACTGTTCTATCTCTCCAGAGCCTTTACATTGTTCTTAAAGTTAATCTCAATCTTAATTGTTTTGCCTTAAATCCAGTCTCTCCTTCTCTTTAGGAACTTGTTCAATTTTGCAATGATCAGAATATAAGTTATTTATACATATGTATCTCAGCTAAGAAAAATAATAGCTAAATTATATTATTTTTAAATGGGGTAAATCTTGATGAATATACATATAATTAAATTTATTACTGCCTGGGAAACAGCAAAAATAGTTTTAGTTTCTAAATTTAGAAAAAGAGGTTATTGAGTGACAAATAAAAAAAATTCTCTCTGATAATCAAATTTAGCCTTGACTGGATGTACTCAGGACTGTGTTCAGTTATTTTTGTGGTGGGTATTTGTGCCTGTGTACCCAGAGGCAGCATTTTGATAGCACCCTGGATCAGAGGGGCAGGCAGGGCTGATTAGAGACAATTGTGGAGCTGTTGCTGTCTCATTATGGGGCAGAGATTTTGCAGTTGTTCCTATTTGTACTATGTCTATACCAGGTTTTGCTGCTCTTACTAATGGTCTGTAAGCTGACCACTGAGTACACTTTCAGAAAATTATTTTTTTGCTAAAGTCAACAAGTCAGTTGCTGCTGACTCTTCTCCACACATATTAAGAAAAACCCTAATTCCGTAGCTTCCTTCTATTTTTCTCTTTCTTGTTTTGTTTTGTTTTGGGGCCACACTGAGCTAAGCTCAGGTCTTACTCCTGGCTCTGAGTTCAGATTTCACTCCTGGGAGTGCTCAGGGATGCAATATGGTATGCCGGGATTGAATGTGAGTCAACCACATGCATGGTAAGCTCCTTCCCGGCTGTACTCTTACTCAGGCACCTACTTTCTCTTTTGAGTGATATGCCTTTTCAACCAATTTTATCAGAAATTGTACCCAATTGAAACAGTGTTCTCTCTTTTTCTCTCACTTAAAACAACAAACAGAAAAGATCTTTGGAATCTTTTAGATATACAAAATGTAGAGAGAACAGTATTAGTAAACTTCCATGAGCTATAACCGAGCTTCAACACTTATCATTCATGCTTTACCTTTTATTCTGCACACCTTTTGGAGATAGATGGAAAGGCAGTAGAGAATTTTACCAGTTATTTCCCTGACAGCATTGCATATTATCCATAAATACTTTAAATAATTCTCTCTGAGTACAGATAAGAATTAAAAAATGTCAGGCCAGAGAGATAGTACAGGGTTAAGGCACTTGCCTAGTATTTGGCTAATACCAGAAGCAAACTCTGAGGCCAGAGCCAGAAAAGCTCTGGTCATTGCTGGAGATGCCCCCAAACATAAGTAAATAAAAACTAAAATAGCACAATACTATAATCATATCTAAAAAAAAATGAATAGGGGCCAGAGGCGACAGCCCAGCGGGTAGGGCGTTTGCCTTGCATGCGGGTGGCGCAAGCTGGCCCAGGGTTCGATCCCCTGGCATCCTATATGGTCCCCCAAGCACCGCCAGGAGTAATTCCTGAGTGCAGAGCCAGGAGTAAGCCCTGAGCGTCGCCAGGTGTGACCCAAAAAAGCAAAAAAAAAAAAAAAAAAAAGAATAGTTATTTACAGTTAGTACAAACTCTCCCTATTTTCTCCAAAATAAATTTGAATAACTGATTAGTTTAAATAAACCTCCAATTATGTTTACACAATGTATGCACCATGGGATTTTTTAAAAACTAACTTTTTAAATTGAGCTATAACTCATACTCTAAATTTCAATAGTATTTAAAAAAAAAACCCTAAAGCAGCTTCTCCTTCCTCTTTATTTTATCCTTTTTTATTCTTTGAGGATTTTCTAATTTCTTGTAGAAATTTCTTAATTTCTGCATTTGCCTGATTAAATCCCGATATATTATTAGCAATTTCTTCCTAATCCCATTTTTCCCCTTGTCTAAAATTGGTGGGTTTTACACCCTCACAACTCTAAGGGGCTTGATGAATTCCAGTTTTTGTTTTTGTTTGCTTTTTGGATCACACCTGGAGATGTTCAGGGGTTACTCCTGGCTCTGTACTCAGGAATTACTCCTGGCGGTGTTCAGGGGACCATATGGGATACCAGGATGGAACCTGGGTCAGCCCAGCGTGCAAGGCAACTGCTTTACCCGCTGTGCTATTGCTCCAGGCCCTGAATTCATTTTTTTATCTTTGAGTTTTTTTCTCTTTTTCCCTCTATTTTTAAACATCTATCTTAATAACATCTCGTTCAAGAATTCTTTTTTTTTCTTTTCTTTTTTTTTTTTTGTTTTGCTTTTTTGGGTCACACCCGGCAATGCTCAAGGGTTACTCCTGGCTCTGTACTCAGGAATTACTCCTGGCGGTGCTCGGGGGACCATATGGGATGCCGGGGATCGAACCCAAGCCGGCACAGGCCGGCTGCGTGCAAGGCAAACTCCCTACCCGCTGGGCTATTGCTCCGGCCCCAATCGTTCAAGAATTCTTTATTTCTCTCTCTGTACCCACAGTGGTTTCTTCTTTCACAGATATTTGATTTTTATTTGTTCCTGTTTCATAAAAAGGTAGTGCCCACGTCCTGATTGAGGGGACCCTCGATAGCTCATTGCTGCCCTTTCCCCTGCCATATCTAACACTGTTAGCTGACACAGAATAGAGACTTCTGAAATAGTTGCTGTGTCAGACAGGACCCTAATGGTATGCAAATTGTACACCAATTACCTGCTGGTTATTATTTGCTGTCTCTCATTGGATGGTTTCTCACAGTGTTATAAGTCTTCATTCAGCTACTGGACTATTCTTCTTGAAGGCAGGAAGAACTCAAATGCATTCCTGAGGTCTGGAGGGCTGTTACACTGCCATGTTCACAAATAATGCATGGTTAGGGGAGTATTACAATGAGGATCTTGGGGGCCGGAGCGATAGTCCAGCGTGTAGGGTGTTTGCCTTGCATGTGGCCAGACCCAGGTTCAATCCCCAGCATCCCATATGGTCCCCGAGCACTGCCAGAGTGCAAAGCCTGAGTGCAGAGCCAGGAGTAACCCTTGAGCAATGCCAGGTGTGACCCAAAAAGCAAACAAACAAACAAACAAACAAATAAATAAATAAAAATAAAGTAAAATAAAATAAAAATAAAGATTTTGCCTACCTATCCTCACTGGCTATTTTTGAGCAAGTAAAGATACATGTAACAAGTATAATTTATAAAGAAAATTACCAACATAATACATACAGAATTTTATTAATGACAATTACAGTTTCTAGCCATTGCTGTTGAGATTTTAATAGGAATAATCCTCATTGAAATGTCTGGTTCTGTTAACTTTGTTGTTGTTTTTAAAGAAAATATATTCTCTTTTGCGGTTCAACTCATTAATGAAAAGTGGCTATAAGACCATCTATTAGAAGGACAACTTTTTTGTTATGTGGGTTAATAGTATGACAATCCATGGAAAATTATCTTTATAAAGGAGTGAAAACTTTTGAAAGAGGTTACTCAAAGGTCTTTGGGTTGTGAGAGGCAAGAACATAAACCAGAATGGTTCTCGCTAAGAGTAAAAGAATGATTTGACTTCATATATCTTGAATGTCCAAGTATATATGATTTGACTTCATCCATGGTTGAAACAAAAATAAAATAATGTTATCATATATCTCCGTTTCTCCAGTTTACATGTTTCTCCCTCTAATTTTTTTCTTCCTATTTTTGCTCAGTTTCCTCATGTAACCACAAGTTAACCTGGATCTAGGGGTTTCCATCCAGCATCACACATCCTCAAACTAGAATCTCATCCAGTTGTCCTCACACAGACATCCCAGGGAGCTTGTTATGTCCTCTGTCCACATCTCATATAATTTCTATTGTTAATATCATGAGGTACACTTATGCATTCCCTCTGGGACTAAAAAATATCTTGTGTAATGGAGTTTTCCTGACCCAAGGGTAAGATGAGAGAAGAAAAGGTCTAGGGAAAGTTAGACAAGTGTGTGTTGTACAGCTGACCTCTGCCTAGAGCCCTACAGTCATGAGTTGCAGTTAGTGGGAGGAGTAATTCAGGGTGTTACAGGCTCTTAGTCTTTGTGCTTTTTTTCTTTTTTTGTGATGATGGGGAAGGGGAAGGGGTAGGTTCATGGGTCTCCAGAGAGTGCTGAGGCTGAGGGAGGAATGGGGAACTGTGGTTTGCCCAGGTATTTTGGGTCAGCTGGCCTAGATAGATAGTGTGTGGGCTCAGCAATGCTCCAGGCCACTACAACAACCCTGGAAGTATTGGGTCCAAACTGGGAATAAGCAGGGAGACTCTAGACTAACTTTTCATCTTTGATTTCTTAAGTGTACCAGGCTTGATAGAATGAACGCTGTTGGATTACCCTTTGTTCACAGCCCTCTCTCTCCTATTTGCCAGCCTTGGTTGTATTGTAAGTGAAAGGCTGTTTTTCTTTATCCTGTAAGTGCTTTGCATCCTGTAAGCCCTTTGCATGTTCTTATGCTAGAGCAAAGGCATTTTGTATAGACTTAGGAAGACAGTTAAGGCTATGTATTTGTGATCTAGGAGTTAATTAACTCTGAAATATTTACTCCTGGGCATCCATCATCTTTCCAGACTTTAAACCTCAGTTGCCATTAGATTATTTATAGTTTCTTACACCCCAGAAGAAGGGTCCCATCATGGAACATGGATGGATCCAGGGCAAGCCGTGAGTAAGCTACCTTGAGCTCAACATGGGAAGTACTCAGCATCATAAGAAGGATAATAAGCTAAGAGCAAGGTCATGGAACAAAACAAGATTTCAGATCTGGTTTTGGAGTTAGGATAAAACTAACTTGGCTTGAGGACTGGAATATATAGCAAGATTTAAAAAGGAAAAGCCACCCAGAACTTAATCCCAGATCTAAATAAATGTCTATATCTCTTACCTAACAAACTGGATAGGACGATTAGACTTGAAGAGATGTGGCCCAATGCCAGCAGTTTCTATCTTCGTTGTCTACCCACCAACATCCACATACAAGGAAGAAGAAACTGAGAAATTCTACATGGAACTGGAGGAGTTCTATAAAAAAAGATCACACCTTCTACAAGACCATAGTCAGTGATTAAAATGCCAAGATAGGACCGAGAAGATCAGCCGAAGAACTCCACATCGGGACCCATGGCCTAGAATGGAATGAACAGGGTGAGAGACTATCTGAGTTCATCATGTTCACCAAGACCATTCATGGGAACTCACAGTTCCAGAAGGCTAAATCGAAAAGTTGGACATGGGAATTCCCTGGTGGACAGTTCCACAATGAAATTGACAACATCATCTTCAATTGACAGTTTTGCCTGACCAATGTTGCTGTCATCCCAAAATTCCAAACAGGATTGGACCACCATCTCCTTCGTGCAAAATTCTACTTCACGCAATGGGGAGAAAAGGCTGCAAGTTTAAGAAGAGAACTCCCAGAATTACCACCGACTGGGAACTCTTTGGCACCACTGTGGCAACATGGGAAGATACCATCATTGATGACATTGATGAAGAATACAAGCAACTGGTTCAGCACCTCCATGATTGTGCGAAGAATGCCGAGAGAGAAAAAAACACAAAAGGACGCCTGTCTTCAAAAACTCTCAATCTCATTCGCCAACATGGAAAGGCGTGAGCCTCAGGCAACCAAATGCTAAGGTCCAAACTTGCAAAGTAGTGCAGAGAAGCGATAAAGGAAGACCTCAAAGAGAGAGCAGAAATACTGGAAGATGCAGCAGAAGCCGGTAAAAAGCATTCACAACGACTGTCTGTCCTTCGCCAACTATAGGACTGAGATGACTGCCCTCCAATGTCCTGATAGATCTATCACATCTTCCAGAAAGGCAATGGAGAACATTATCCATGACTACTACTCATATCTCTTTAATAGCCACGTCCACCTGCCCACATACCAAATTCCGCAGGATGGATATGTCATTCCCAACATTCTCCCTTCTGCAATCCAACATACCATTTTGTCAGTAAAGAAGGGAACAGCACCAGGCCCAGACAAAGTCAGACCTAAACACCTGAAGAATCTGCCTTCAGTACTCATCAATACACTGGCTCGGCTCTTCACACACTACCTGTCTGAATGCAAGGTGCCCTCCCATTGGAAAACCAGCAGGACAGTTCTACTGTTCAAGAAGGGAGACATCCACGACATTGGCAACTATCGCCCCATCTGCCTGTTGTCCGTCATCTACAAGCTGTTCGCTCAAGTCATCCTGAACAGGATTGGCAGAACATTAGATGAAGGGCAACCATGTGAGCAAGCTGGCTTCCGGAAAGGATTCAGCACAATCAACCATATCCACACGGTAACCAAGCTCATTGAAGTGTGTAGGGAGTTCAGGATGCCACTCTGTTTCACGTTCATTAATTTAAAGAAAGCCTTTGATTCTGTGGAGACTGAGGCGGTCATCAAAGCCCTAGCCAAACAGGGAGTTCAAACCCAATATATCAAGATCCATCGTGAGCTGTATTACAGATTCACCACCAGGATCTCACCATTCTACAAAGAAGTGATCATTAATGTCAAAAGAGGGGTTCGGCAGGGTGATACCATTTCATCAAAACTCTTCAGTGCCACCCTCGAGAACATCATGCGACAATTAGAATGGGATGGAATGGGAGTGAAGATAGACCTTCGGCAATTACACCACCTCCACTTCGCTGATGACATCGTTCTAATAACACCAAACATTAGCCAAGCGGCACAAATGCTGACTGACCTTGACCAAAAATGTGGAAAGATAGGTCTACAGCTGAATCTCAGCAAAACTATGTTCATGAAAAATGAACTAGTTCCAGAGGCCCCATTCACTCTCAATGGAACAAACATCTCTGAATGCAGCAGTTATGTGTACCTAGGTCGAGAAGTCAACATGATGAACGACCTAAAACCTGACCTGCACAGGAGGAAGAGAGCAGCATGGAATGCCTTCAAAAGCATCAAAGAAATAGCTAAAAAGACAAAGAACCTCCAGCTCCGGGCACATCTCTTCAACTCCACCATTCTCCCTGCATTAACATACGCCTCAGAGACCTGGGCCCTACGAAATCAGGATGAGAATGCTATTCGGGTCTCCCAAAGAGGAATCAAAAGAGCTATGCTTGGAATATCATGCCTCACTCAAGTGAAAGAAGGAATCGGAGCTCCGACCTCTGTCACTGTTCCAGAGTCAGGGACGCTGTCTCGTTTGCCAAGGCATCGAAAATCAGATGGGCTGGACATGTAATGCGATTTGGAGACGACCCCTGGACTAGAGCGGTTACTGTCTGGATCCCACAGGATGTCAAAAGATCACATGGCCGCCCACCTACAAGATGGTCAGACATCTTCGTCAAGACCCTGAATGAACGGTTTGAGACTCTTTGTATTCCTGAAGCAACCAGATACCATTGGGCCGTGCTGGCACATGATAGGGTCAAATAGAAATATTACTGGCGCCCGCTTGAGCAAATCTATGAATAATGGGATGCTCAAGTGATCTCTTACTGTGTTTATACAAATGACTAGAAATATTATTAGGAAGTGGGGTCGGAGCGATAGTACAGTGTGTAGGGTGCTTGCCTTGCATACAGTCAACCTGAGTTGATTCCTGGCATCCCATATGGTTCCCCAAGCACTACCAGGAGCAATTCCTGAGTACAAAGTCAGGAGTAACCCTTTAACATTGCTGTTTGTAACCCAAAAGCAATATGTATATATATCATATATATGTATATATGATATATATGTATATATATGTATATATATATATATACACACACACACATATGTATCACTTGATCACTTAATCACTTGACATCCCATTATTCATTGATTTGCTCGAGTGGGCACTCCATTTGACCCTATCACATGCTAGTGCAGCCCAATGGCATCTGCTTGCTTCAGGAATATGAAGAGCCTCAAATTTCTCGAGTCTAGAAACAGAAATAAAGACAAGAGGATAATCAACCTAACTAAAAAAGAAGGGGGGGGGGGGGCCAACCTTTGCCAAACCTTTTCTTTTATTTTAAAAAATAAAAAAAAAAAATTATTCATTCAGGGTCTTGGCGAAGAAGTCTGACCATCTTGTAAGTGGGCGGCCATGTGATCTTTAGATGTCCCGTGGAATCCAGTCGGTAACAGCTCTAGTCCAGCAGTCCTCTCTAAACCACATTATGAAAATAAGCCCACCTGATTTTCGATGCCTTGGCAAATGAGACAGTGTCCCTGACTCTGAATTGTCGATGGAGATTGGAATTCTGGATTCCTTCTCTCACTTGAGTGAGGCGTGATATTCCAAGCATAGTTCTTGGCGGGGGACCCAAATAGCCTTTCATCCTGCTTTTGTAGGGCCAAGGTTTCTGAAGCATATGTTAATGCAGGGAGAATGGTGGAGTCAAAGAGATGTGCCTGGAGCTGGAGGTTCTTTATCCTTTTAGCTAAATCTTCAATGCTCTTAAAGGCGGTGCATGCCCCTCTCTTCCTCCTGCATAGCTCAGGTTTTAGGTTGTTCATTATGTTGAGCTCTTGATCTAGGTACACATAACTGCTGAATTTAGAGAGGCTTGTTCCATTGAGAGTGCACGGGCCTCTGGAACTAGTCCATTTTTCATGAACATTGTTTTGTTGAGATTCAGCTGTAGACCTATCTTTCCACATTCTCGGTCAAAGTCTGCCAGCATTTGTGCTGTTTGTCTAATGTTTGGTGCTATTAGAACAATGTCTTCAGTGAAGTGGAGGTGGTGTAGATGCTGACCATCTATCTTCACTCCACTCCCATTCCTTCCCATTCTAATTGTCACATATGCTCTTAGCTGAATTCTGCCGATGTCCTGGGCAGGTCTATAACCCCAGTGCAGGGCTCTATCTCTGGGGAGGTTCATGGTAGATTGCCCCTAGAAGGAGGAGCTTTTTTTCACCTTCTCATTGTTTTATGGTCAAAGTCCATCACCTCTTGCATCCCCAACCCCCAACCTTTTGGGAGGATTTAAAGAGCAGACTTGACTTGAAAAAAAGTTGGATCCTCAAACTATCAAGGAGGGACAGTCACTGACCCCTAACATGCCAGGGGACCCTGTCAAGACCCAATATTTGTTGGGGATTCTGTGGACCCCCAACAATACTATAATGGAGGTTCATTGCAGTACTGAAGATACAATCTAAAGATGATAATTTTCACACGAAGTTCTTGATTACCATTATAGGGTTAATGGGCCAAGATTCTACACAAATTTTGTCTACATGCACATTTTTCCATCACTTTCTTCAGATTTAATATATTTTTTTATGAACTGAAAGATGAAAAGGACTTGGATTTACGTTAATAGGGATGCCACTTGTTTTTTGACAAGAAAATTTGCTATTGAAACTGGAGTGATAGTACAGTGGGTTGGGTGCTTGCCTTGCACGCAGGCAGCCCAGGTTCAATCCCTGGCATCCCATATGGTCCTCAAGCACTAAAGGAGTTACCTCTGACATCTCTGAGTGTGACCCAAAAAATAAAAAAAAAGAAAATTTGTTATTGTGTTCATGATGTATATCATCTTATGTTCACTTATACCTTTAAATGATTGCACTACTCCTAAGATATTATTATTGTAATCACTTCGCTTTCTCATATCTGAACCAAAATAGATGAAATTACGAGTCTACTTTGCCAGTTCCCTCTCATTTTATAATTGCTAAGAGATCTTTGAAGGATCTGGATCTCACTTTTTTTTTCTTTTTTTTCTTTTTTTTTGCTTTTTTGGGTCACATCCAGCAATGCTCAGGAGTACTCCTGGCTCTGTACTCAGGAATTATTCCTGATGGTGCTCCAGGGACCATATGGGATGCCCAGGATAGAACCTGGGTTGGCTGTGTGCATGATGAATGCCCTCCCCTTGGACTATTGCTCGAGCTCCCCTTTTTTTAAGGGAGGGGGACACCTGGTCAGGGCTTTGCTTACTCCTGACTCTGCACTCAGGGATCACTCCTGGTGATGCTTGGGTGGACCATATGTGGTAGCAAGATAGAATCCCAGCTAGTGCCCTACACTCTATTATGTGATCCATGGACTTCACATTCTGTTGCATATAAAGTTCCCTTATTTTTCTGTTATGTTCATATATTTTGCACTATTTTAATGGTGAGGGATCTAAAAGTGATACTTTGGGGGTTAAAATTTAATATGTCATTTTGGTTATTGTCCCTTCATGCAACATTACATACCTTTCTTGCTAATCCCCCAGGTCTCTCTGAGATTTTCAATTCTAAAATCACCTCTTTCAACTGGAAATCTGAGAAATTAAAATATTTCATCAAGAGGAAAAACTTGCAAATGAGCAATTCTTGGTGGTCCAATGGTGCATTTAGCCCTTTAGAGTTTTCTCCTAGGAAGAACTTTTTAGTTTATTTTTGAAAGGGCAGATTTACAGATGAAATATTGCTGTGAAAGGGCTGTCTCCAAGAGCTGATAAAGCAGTGATTCCAAGTCACAGCTTCATAGGTCACAAATCACTCTTGCTTTTCACCACGCACCATTGTCACATTCTCTGAAACAATTTTGTAAATCTCTTCTTTCATACATGAAGAAAATTGAGACTTCAGGGCTAGAGAGATAGTACACTGGGTAGGACATTTGCCTTGCACTCAGCCATCCCAGGTTGGATTCCTGGCATCCTATATACCCCCACCCCCCAGCAGTGCCAGGAGTAAGGAAAATTGAGACTTCAGGCCAGTAGCCTTAGTACAGTGGGTAGGGTGACCATGGTTCAATCTCTGGCATCCCATATAATCCTCTGACCACTGCTAGGAGTAATTTCTGAGAGCAGAGATAGGAGTAACCCTGTACATCGCAGGGTGTGACCCCAAAAGAGAAAAAAAAAATAGAAAGAAAATAAAAATAAAATTGAGACCTAGGAATTGAGATATATAGCGATCACCCAGAACTATAGAGAAGGATTTGGGATTTTCAGTCTAAATCTATTATCTTCAAACACCACCTTTTACCCTCCAAGGCCTCTCTCATGGCTCAAGGCACTCTTTAAAGAAGGGATGCATCTTACTGGAATTATTTAGAGGGAAGGACCAGAAGTTTAAAGGAGCCTCCTCCTAGCCTTGAGTTCCTGAGAAGGGTTGACACATATATCATTTATATCACTCAACGACTTTGCTGATGAAATGTTATGACTGTCTTGTTTGAATTCCCAGCCAACTGAGAAATTAAAAAGCAGGCAGTAACTATGTTGTTTTGTAACTTTGTTCCTTTTAAAATTAACAGAAACTTTTAAGTGCTGCTTTAGAGTGAAGTGGCTAATTGGAGAAAGGGCCACTCAGCGAGATGAATAGTATTCTAAAAGTTGCAACTAAATTAGAGAAAAGAAATGCCCAAGAACACTTTCTACAGTACTGTTCTAATTACAAAGCGAAGGAAAGTTCCTATACACAGTTCCTACTCAGGAACAAACTGATATGCGTAGCTCTTCCGGCAAGCAGACAGAGGGCAAGGAAGTTTTTTTTTAATTTAAGGCAGGCTTTTGAAGGCTAAAACTTTGCACCGTCAAAACCCTTCGCTGTTATTTTTCCCAAAGGACGTGTCATGCCTGCACAAATGTCCGAGTCGGGAGGAGGGGTAACAGTAGGAGAGCAGGACTGAGCCCGTTCTTATTAATATTAAATAGCCGAGCCTGTACCCTTGAAGAGAGCGGGGAGAAAGCCCAGAGGGAGCTGCTGACATTGACAATGAATCCAAACAGGAGTTGCACTAGCTGGGTCCACCACGTTGCTGCTCCTGCCGCGTTGCCTTCTGGGAATTGTAGTTCCGAGGAGCGCGGCTCTCCGGGCCTGCCGCGCTGGCGGCTGCCCGTCCGAACTACACATCCCAGGCTGCGCTCGGCTGCGAGCCCCTCCCGCCCGGGTGCGAGTGTAAACTCACCGCGCCGGGGCTGGCGGCCGCGCGCGGACCGGCTGGCTGGGCTTTGGCACTACTCTGGGGCGCACGACTCGGGGGACACCCAGACCCGGCACCTTCTGTCCGCCCGCGGGCTCTGTTCTCACTTTGTAGCCGAGGAAGGACAGAGAGCGGGGGCCATGCAGTCGGAATCGGGGATCGTGCCGGATTTTGAAGTCGGGGAGGAGTTTCACGAAGAGCCCAAAACCTATTACGAACTCAAAAGTCAGCCCCTGAAGAGCAGGTGAGTGATGACAGCTGCAGGGGGCGCGCCGGGGCTCCGAGGGGACCCTGCGCCTCCTACCCTGGGGCGGGGACTGCTGTCTCTTGGGCTTGGGGGACAAGGACCCCGTGCCCTTGCCCCGGGCAGAGGGCGAACTGCCCCCCCCAGCTGGGGGCCGCGCGCGCCCGGCCCGGGAGCTCCGGGAGCACAAACACTCAAGAACGCTTTGGGGGGCGCGGCGGGCCCCCTCGAGGCACGCCCCCGGCGAGGGACCCGGGGATCGGAGTCCCAGCTGCTGAGCCCGGGTGGGGGCTGGGGAGGGAGGCGCGCGGGGCCGGGCCGCGCCGTCCCGCCGGGCTGCGGGGTGGCGGGGAGAGTCAGGCGCGAACCCCACCTCGGAAGGTCCTAACGGGCTCCGGGCTTGGAGAGAGCGCCTGGAATCGATGGAGACGCGAGGTTCGAGGGAAGCAATTAGCTCGTCACTTGGCGCCTCCAGGAGTCCGGCCCCTCTGGGAAAACCCGCCCCTGCCGGCTTCCAGGTGAGCTTTCCCGGCGTCCCGCCCTTCACCTTCCCGGCGGCGCCTGCCGAGCGCTGCGGGCCGGGGAGGACAACGCGGGGGGCGTGACCGCTCGGCCAGGTCCAGCTCCCGGGCCTCCCGCGTCCCGTTCAAAACCCGGCCGGCGCGGGACCCCCGCGAGCCGCCTGGTGCCCTCTGCTTGACAGCGACACGTCTTTCAATCGCTGGGCATTTAAACAACTTCTTTTCTTTTTCTTTCTTTTCTTTTCTTCTTATCTTTTTTTTTAGTAGAAGCGTGAAGCCCCCGTTGGCCTAGCGCCTGCTTCCTTTACAACCTCGGTTCCCGTTCTGGGCTGTCGGAACGGGTAGCGTTGTCTTTCTTTCACTCAGCCCCAGGGCCATCCTGGATCTTTCTAGTGTTTATTAAAGGGGACGACGGGGCGGCACCTAGGTTCCTTCTACCCCACTCAGTTATGAGATAAGATAGCGCTGTACCTGGGGGCCGGCTCAGCAGGTCGGCGCAGGCTGAAACCTTCCTGCCTGGGTGCACGGGCCTGATCCAGGGAGGGGAAGGGGAGTTGAGACTTGGGGTGATAGAAGAGGGAGGTGGTGAACTCTTTGCCTCTGGGATGCCTGGGCATGGGTCTTGCTCCGTCTGGTGGCAAATAGAATCAGATCTGTTTCCTCCGCACTGTATAGGGTCTGAGTCAAAGTTGGAGAAGAAAAATCCAGGACAGGACAACCTCTCTCTGAGTGGATCACTGAAGCTGCCTCTTTGCAGATGCTTAGAGTTTGGAAGGAAACCTTCTTTGCAGTTGGGCTCATAAAACCAGCCTTTAGTTGGTGATTTCTCATCATAATGGCTGTTTTGTGTGTGAGCATAGATTGTGTGTGTTGGGGGTTGGAGGTTTGAGTAATATTGTGTAAAGGGTATTGTTGGTTCTGCTCATTGGGGCTTTATCTGCGTTTGACTGAAGGGACTAGTGTTTTACCAAGCAGTCTCTGCTTTTGCTTCTATAAGCAAATGCTTGCATGGACAGAATGAGGGAGTGTGTGTGTGTGTGTGTGTGTGTGTGTGTGTGTGTGTGTGTGTGTGTGTGTGTGTGTGTTCCTGAAAGAAATGAATTAACTGGACTGTTTGGAACATTTTTTGATGGTAGCTGATACATAACATTAAATGAGTTTCAGAGAGTGAAAAAAAATACCATCTGGAAAAACCCAAATGAATGCCATGAAACTCATGTTGAAGGATTTGGGCCTGTTCTTTTTGGAGTCAGCAAAAATTTTACTTGCAAGGGTGAGCGTCCTCCGTAGCTCGCTAGCACGTGAAAGGAAAAATGTGGGTATGTGGGAAGAAATGGCTTCACACGTTGAAGCTAGAAACAGGTGCGGGACAGAACCGGTATGGAGAGGAAAACTAAATTAAAAAGGTTGTTGTAAAACTTGTCTGTGGAAAAGACACATCACATGCTTTTTGAAATAAACCAGTTAAATAAAATCTGTGAATAAATATATGGGGTTGGCAAAATTTCCCTATACTGTTTTACACAGTTGTCTTCTGTATTGTTACTGACATCTGTTGTGTGACTTTAAAAGGACGACACCATTGTTCAGTACCTTCTCGTTGCTTTCTGTCTTGCCAGGGCACCTCACTTTTTATGTCTTGCTTAGACCAAGTCAGAATGGTCAGGTTTTAGGATTACTATTGCCATTTTGTCTATTATTTGTTTGTTTTCTCAGAATTGAATCTGGGAGTTGAAACTATATCCAAATGCTCACCAGCTTCAGCTGGGTAATGATGTAGTTTCTTAAAGGTCTCTTGCTGTTAGTGGATTTTTCAAGTTGATAGCCACAGTGTTCTTCAAACTGGTTCTCTAGGGGCCGGAGTGATAGCCCAGTGGGTAGGGCATTTGCCTTGCCCACGGCTGGCCCATGCTGGCCCGGGTTCTATCTCCGGCATCGCAAATGGTCCCCCGAGCACTGCCAGGAGTAATTCCTGAGCACAGAGCCAGGAGAAACCCCTGAGCATTGCCGGGTGTGACCCCGCCAAAAAAAAAACTGGTTCTTACCTCTGACTGTTGATGGGAGTCTTGGTGGAAATGGTGGTAGTGGTGGGCACTGCAGGAGTAATTTGTTACTGTCTAAGACATTTTTGGTTGTCATACTCAAAGAAGATTGTTCCTGGCTTATAGTAGAGGCAAGCAATGCTGCTAAATATTCTGCCTTGTCCGGGACAGCCTCTTGACTGAAGAATAAACTGTTCCCAAATGGTCAATGGCATCAAGATTGAGACACCCAATATTAAAATGTGTCATATCATGTCTTTGTCAAATGACAACCCTGAATGGCTTCAGTTTCAGTATTAAAGCTCAAGATCTTGACAGGACAGATTTGTCTGTGACCAGGTTCCCTGCCAATGCGGAGTTCCCTCTTAGTCCCCTCCACTTGCTTCATTGTTGAGTAACACTCTGGACTCGCCCCTGTCCAGGCTTCTATCTCCTGCACTCGCAGCTTGCTCTGCTTCTTTTTTTCATTCTTTTTGGGTCACACCCGACAATGCTCATGGGTTGCTCCTGGCTCTGCACTCAGCACCCTGGCGGTTCTGGGGGACCATACGGGGTGCAGGGGATCGAACCTGGGCCAGCTGCATGCAAGGCAAATGCCCTATCCGCTGTGCTTACTCCCCCCCCAGCACCACGCCATCCTTAAACTGCCCCTTCTCTAGTAAGAATCCCTCATTTCCACAGTTCACTCTTGCTCTCGCCTCCAGTCTCACATCTTCTTTGCCCTATTTTGTTTCCTCCATAGTTTAGCCTACTCTCTCGTTCTCCAAATTGTTATGATTATTATACACACCAAAAGTATTTTTATTTTTTTTCACTTTAGACTAGAGGCTCCTAGGGACAGAGCTTTCTGTCTCTCCCTCTTTACACTGGTGCCCTCAGAGCCTAGAACAGTTTCTCAACTTTAAGTTCTACTGAAATTTTGGGCCGGATATTTGTTTTGGGTCAGTCCTGGGCATTGTAGGGTATTCAGTAGTAGCCTTGGTCCCATCTGCCTGTGACTGGAAGCCTCTGTCCAGTGGTGACCGAATGTTCCCAGGTGCCCCAAATGTCCTCTGATTTAGAATAGTGCATAGCCTGATTGTGAATTGTTTGAATGCAAAAAATGGCATTTCTTTTAAAATAGGTATCAGCCATGGGCTCTTCATAGTCTTCATCTGCACTTCATCTGCACAGTTTAGCTCTGCAGGTGTTTGGATGAGGAAAGAAACATTTATTCCTAAGGCAGAATTCCCTGGCCTCCAGGAATGGGAAATCAATGAACTGAGATCTTACCGAATTTCATTTTTGATTATACCAATGGGCAAAGCTATTATATCTTTTATTTTATTTATTTATTTTTTTTAGCATTTTTTGGGTCACGCCTGGCAATGTTCAGGTGTATAGCCAGGGGTTACTCCTGGCTATGCACTCAGGAATTCCTCCTGGAAGTGTTTGGGGTACCATATGGGATGCTGGGGATTGAGCTCCATCCGGCGCATGCAAGGCAAATGCCCTACCCACTGTACTATCGCTCCAGCCCCAGGTAAAGCTATGATATGGGAAGACATGCTCTGAGAAGAAATAACAGTGAAGGACTGTTTGAAGTTTGGTGGCCATCCACCACCCCCACCCACACATGATTTTTGAAACCTTTCTTTTTGGGGGGCTGGCAGGAGACACCTGGCCGTGCTCAGGGCTTACTCCTTGCTTTGTACTCAAGGATCGTGCCTAGCTGTGCTCAGGTGTACTGGGAATTTAACTCAGGTTGCCTGATTGCAAGCAGATGCCCTTGGGCTCTACTAGCATGAGACAGGACATACGGAGATGTTACTGGTGCCCACTCAAGCAAATCGATGATGAACAGGAAGATAGTGATACAGTGATACAGTGTCTGATTGCAAGGCAAGCAACCTAGCTGCTGTATAGCCCCTGAAACTGTTTCTTTATACTCCTGAGAATGAACACTGAATGGCAAATGGCCAAAAAAAAGTGCTGATGCCAAGGGTGAATGGAGATCTCCCAGGACAAATCCATAGCAGGGAAACAAATGTGCAACTGGGAGTAGGTCCTAGGGGTGGAAGAATTGTCCGGAGGTCTTTGGAACCTGAAGTGACCCAGCATTCTAAAGCACAGCAGCATTGTTCAGGTTCCTGATCCATTGGTTTACTCAGTACTGTATTATGTGGGTTTGTATTTGCTTAAAGCCCTTCTCCTGAACTTCAGTATTGGCTGAATTTAATTCCAGTTTCTTCTCTTCATAGATTTTTAGTAATGCTTGAGACAACTGTTATTTAACTTCTTGCAAGTTAGTAATGGGAATAAAAGAATGAAGTTTATAATAGAAAGACAGGATGAAACAGTGGTTCCCAAGTGCTGCTCTTAATTTTCACAAGTTTGTGGTAAATGAGAAAGACAAATGCCATACATTCATGATCACATGAATCTTGTCCGAGACCACCCACTGCCATTTTTGGGGTGTATTTGGAGGTTCCCCCTCCTGTCTTCGTAGTGAAAAAATGTCCTTTTGAAGCCAGTTTGGGTGCTTGCGTATGACCAACTGGGTTCAATCAGGTGGCCCCCAAACAAAACAAAATAGAAAGTCTATGTAAAATAAGTATCCAAACTTGGCAAAACAAAAGGGTCTCTTTTTGCTTTTGTTCATGAAAATTATCTTGATTTTTCTGACTTGGCCACTCTCCAGAGGACTGCTAACATGAAGGCAGTTGTTCCAGCTTCTCTTTGTTCCTAACTCTGGTTGACTTTTGAGCCTGCAGGGTAACCCCTGACTTTCCTTTTCTCACCTGACACCTGGAGCTCTGCTCATTAGTTACCGTAAGAACATTAGTCTTGACTTTGGTGATAGAAAAGTATCGGTGCAGTATCTGGTGTATAGTAAGTGCACAGTAAAAGATAGCAGATGTTCTTAGTGGAATTTCCTTTATTGCTTACTTCTGACATTCTGGAAGGTGTTTGCTGACTGAGGCTTTCTTCCCTAATGTTGTGTCAATGTTCTGCAATAAAAGTTATCCCAATTTTAGTAAATTCCCTTTTGCTTTCCTCCTAATGCTCTGTTCAGATAATTCTTGTTCTAGGATTTAAAAAAAATAATTTCTTACGTTGGATTACAGAAAAATGGTTGTGACATCAGCACATGTATATTCAGCACATATCTGTTGAGTGCTAGTGTGTGAAAATTAATACCAGTAACATTTATTGCATTGTGGATCAACCCCGTTCTATGTGTTTTTAACCTATGTTAACTTAGTCTTTAAAAATTCTGCAGCCATGATAATAATAAAAACAATAATAATTAACTATAACACTATAACTTAAAAAACCAGATTTCATTATGTAGTGTTTACCACATGCTTGGAATGATCACTGTATCACTGTCTTCCCGTCCATCATCGATTTGCTCGAGTGGGCACCAGTAACATCTCCATATGACCTGTCTCATGCAAGTAGAGCCTAAGGGCACCTGCTTGCTCCAGGAACATAAAGAGCCTCAAACCATTCCATCAAATTATGGGAATGAATGAGGTCTATAATTGTTACTGGTATTTGGCATATCAAATACGACACGGGTAGCTTGCCAGGCTCTGCCGTGCAGGTGGCATACTCTTGTAGTCACCTCTAAATCCAGCAATTACTGATGAACCCTGCGGCCGCATGAGCTGAGCTGTGATAGGCTGGTCTGCTGGGTGGAGTTCTGACGAGAGGGAAGTCCGGATGTGGAAAATGGAGGCCCTCATGGAAGTGTGTGTGTGGGGTCATCTGGCTTGTTGCGAGGCTCTGCTGGGGTGGCGGGCCAGAGCTAGAATCCACCATCCCTACCGGGCGCCTCGTGAGCGGCTGGCTGGGCACAGGGAGAGCCAGTAGCAGCTCTGCCCCATGTCTGTGAGTCTCTGGATCAGCATACTTGGGCGGATTTAAAAAAAGACTGCTGCAGGGTGGATCTCGATAAGCCGGGCTGTGATAGGCTGGTCTGCTGGATGGAGTTCTGATGAGGGGGAAGTCTGGATGTGGAAAATGGAGGCCCTCATGGAGTGGGGGTCGTCTGGCTTGTTGTGAAGCTCTGCTGGGGTGGCGGGCCAGGGCTAGAACCTGCCATCCCTCCTGGGCGCCTCATGAGTGGCTGGGCACAGGGAGAGCCAGTAGCAGCTTTGCCCCAGGTCTGTGAGTCTCTGGATCAACATACCTGGGCCAGATTAAAAAGACTGCTGCAGGGTGGATCTCGATGAGCCGGGCTGTGATAGGCTGGTCTGCTGGGAGGACCACCAAAAGCTGGTCCGAACTTAGACCATACAAAAGAGCCTAAGTCTTCCCCAAAGAGAGAGGATCTCACCAGAGATGAGTCCTACCCAGAAGAAGGAGCAAAAAGGCCAAGGAGCAAAAACCAAAAGCCAGAAGGCTGAAAGCTGAGGAGCCAAAAGTCACAGGAGCCAAAGTGGAAAATATATACCAGTGTTCTACTAATTTGCGTGTCATAAAAAAAATGACACACAAATTAGTAGAACACTGGTATATATTTATATCCAACTAATGCTAGGAATGATGCAGATTATTTTGTGTGTGTATGTGTGTATTGACTTGTATTTTACTCTATCCCTGGAGATACCTATTTCTTTCTATTTACGTGTGTATTCTTATTTTACAAAGAAGGAAACCAAGGCATAGCAAGTAGCTGGATCTGGATTTAAATTGATGCCTTCTCTGGGTCGTCTCTTATAGTCTATAGGCATGCCTGTGCCACAGACTGTTGTCTAGGACAGTGATGGTCAAATAGAAGAAGGTGGTGCTTTTGGGGATAGCCCAGTGGGTAGGGCACTTGACTTGCATGTGGCCAACTAGTGTTCAATCCTTGTGTTCTGTATCGCTTTCTGAGCACAGAGCTAGAAGTAAGCCCTGAGTACTGCCAGTGTGGCCCAAAATAAACAAAACAAAAAGAAGGTAGTTTCTGTGTAGAGTCTAGGAGCAAAGTATCCTATACTATCTGAGTTTGTGAAACTATGCTCCAGGGTGTTTTCACAGTGGTGAAATCACCTAAGATTTATTTCTTGGGCATATACACATCATTGATTTGGCACATGACTTTAAGAATTGTGTGGATTTTTTTTTTTTTTTGTGGGAGGGCTTATTTTGATCACATCGAGAAGTGCAGAGGGGCAGCTCCTGCTTGGTGCTCAGGGGTTGCACCTGGTGGCCTTGGGTGCCTGCAGTGGTGGAGATCAAATCCCTCCTTCTCACATGCAGTCTGTACACGCTAGCTGTCTCCCAGCCTTGGATGTGTGTTCTTGTCCCCTAGTCTCTGGTGTTGTGAATGGCACTGGGCACGGCAGTGGGACAGTCAGTGATGCCTGCTAAGGAAGTCCCAGGGTTCGGGATAAGAACTCCTGGGTCCAGTCAGACATGCAGGTCAGAGTGTCATCGCTAGAGGGAAATGGGGATTAGCCAAGGGAATTTAATAGAGAAAGGGGCAGAGGGGACAGTTTTGTGAATGAATAGATGTGTTTGGGTGGGCCCTGAAGTTCAAGCCACACACACACACACACACACACACACACACACACACATTTCTCTTTGACACTGAGATAGAATGGTAAATCCCTTGGAAGGCATATTCCTAAAGTCCTTTCGTTGTCTTGTAAAACTTTCAGTCAGACACCCAGCTCTTCCCTCATGGTCTGTGGGCACGCATCGTGGCCGGGGACAGGTGCACCGGGCTGATTCAGAGGCGCTGTGCCTATGCTAGTGCTGGCGTCTGTGCAGCCTCTTTCCTTTCTTTCACTACAAGTCAGGATTGTGGAAACCATCTTCTTGCAGCCGGTTGATTCAAAACTGGGATAAAAGGTGTGAAAGTACTTTGCAGAGTTCCTAGCACATTTCAATAAAGATCGATTCCTTTTTTTTCCAATTGTAGCATTAATCACAGTTCCTCCTCAGCCCAATAAGGAACAGGTATAGAATCGTGTATCTGAAGCAATGCGGGCAAGATTGTGGCACCTTAACTTGGCAGATGTTCAAACTATATTATTCAAATAAGGTCTGTGGTGTGATTAGGTGGCAAACTTGATTAAAGTGGGATTCAAGTGTCAGTTTAGTGTGCTATTGAGATTTCCTTTTCCTGAGTACTGCTATTTATAGAATTTATTTAAGTGTATGTGTATAAGTGTATGTGTGTGTATGTTTTTAATTTCCTTTTGAGTTCTGCTCTGCAGTTTGCACAGGCTGATGTTTATATCTGCTCCAGTTGTGCAAGAAGTGGAAAATATCCTTTTTTTAGAACAGGTCACATGTGCTTACTGTCAGGAATAGGGCCTCAGTGTAAAAAAAATGTATCTTGGGACAAATCAAAGTTACTAAATTTCTCTCTCCAACTGCTTTGTTTCAGAACTGGCAGTATTTTGATAAATAATAGGGGGGAAATTCTGGACTGAACTTATTTTTTTTTTTGATCATTTTCAAGGACAGTAAGCTAGACTTTCATTTGTTGTTTGTGTGTGTTTTGAGCATAAATGTACTTTGCTTAACATTTCCTTTGAAAGGATTGTCTTGTTGAAGTAAATGAAAAAAAATATGTTTTACTTGACTCTAGATATGTATTATTTGGAGGAACTAATCAGGAAGGTGGGCCATAGATAATGCGGTCCTCACGAGGCATTTGGTATTGTGAAGTTTACAGGAATGTTTTGCTGAGCTAAATGGACATTGTATGCTGTACGCCAAGTCTCATCTTTTCTGGGGCAATAGAGGACGGAGGCCAGCATGACCTTAAGGCAGGTCGAGATCACTGCTGAAATTCTCACACCCCTTCTGTACCCTGGGATTTGGGGAGAATGAGCAGGCATCTCATTCCTTTAGACTAGCTTTAATTTTTTAATAAATGTATTTATATATTTTTGGTGATTTGGGGCCACATCTGGCAGTGCTCAGGGCCTCTTGACTCTATGCTTGGAGATATCTCCTGGCAGTGCTCGGGAGAACATATGTGGTGCTAGGGATTGAACCTGGGGTTGATCATATGCAAGGCAAGTGTCTTCCAGGGGCTACCCTGTGCTTTTTCCTCTGGTCTTAGGGTGCTTTTTGTCTTGATTTAAACTTACTATAGTTAAAGAGAACGTGTTTACAGTGGTGTTGGTATTCATAGCCTGATGTATGCAGTTTCTTGCCTCACCACTACCCTAGTGCCCAAGAAAAATATCCCCCCTTCTGCCTACGTCCCCATCCTGGCGACTCAACTGCTTCAGCCTCCTGTGTTACCTCTAGTCCACCTAGGTTGGTTTTAAAACCTGTTTCCTTATTTATTTGCTTCCTCCTTTAGCCTTTCATGCTTGTCATGAAGAAAGAAATTTGTTTTGAGCGTTTATGGGAGACATTTGTTCGAAGGTTCACAGCAATGAGCTCCTTCAATGTTCGACATTTCTGTGGCTTTGTATGTTCTGGGCATAAGATAGCAGCTCATTGGCTGCTTTTCTACCTGGCAGGAAATCGTACTAGCACAAGCTGAAAGGAGCACAGTGCTGTGCATGAGTCCTGGCGTCATGGTAGGACCAGCACCCAGAGAGCAACACATGGGGCCTCAGTCAGGAGCACTAGACAGTTCTCAGCATGCTTCTAAACCCAGCACTCTAAGCTGAGTCAGGATAACTTTGGACTCATTAGAACCTTGATTTCTTTTCTTTTTTCTTGTTTTCTTTCCTTTCCTCCTTTCCCTCCTGACAACAGTTATTTATTAAGTGCTGCAGTGTGTCAGATTCTGTGCTGACCGTAGGGAATCAAATGTAGAACCAGACAGGCAGGGTTCCTGCTAGCAAGGTGTTTCTCATGGAGGTGAGGACACAGTTAATAATGAACTAGACTAACAAACAAGATAATTTTTTTGGTGCAATGAAAACAAAATAGAGTGTGACTGGATACAAAGGGAAACTCTAGTAGAGTGGATCATTAGGGAGAACCTCTTGTGGAGACTGAGTTTGAAGTAATGTCTGAAACTGAAGTTAGGGCACAAATCTTGGCACATTTATTCACTATCTGTGCCCTTTTGGACAAGTTACTCTCCTCTCTGAACCTCTTAGTTCCCTTTGCTGTCAAATGGGGAAGCAGCTACCATGTAAGGATGCTGTGAGAATAGAATGGAACACGTGATAAACGGTAACATTAAGTGACAAAGATGACTTTAAGGTGATATGTGAAGACTGGATAAAGAAATACAGATGTTGTTCTTTTCCTAGAAGTGTTTTTCACTTGGTCTGCAGTATTTTCCTGGTGCTGAGTGAGTCAGAGATTTATGTTAGTCTCTGCATAAAACAAACTCTGGATTAAAAGTGGAGGAGTTTTGTCATTTTCTTTTCTCTAGGATCATCTTTCTGGAGGTGCCCCTTGTTCTTCTCATTGTTGTTGTTTCAAGATCATTCAAGTCTAACCATGCTTCTCTTGTGTTTAACCCGCACATGTATCTTTTATCTAGACTTTGGATTATTTTGTGGTATTAGGAGATACTCAGGTAATTTTGGATAAGAATGCAAAGCTTCAGATTGATTTAACTAAGTGCGCCTGTACACCCAAACGGCCCACGTTCAACTCCTGACTCCCAGTTTTAGCTTGTGCTTCCTGTCCGCATTGATGTGAAAATGTCAGTGTTGGTACAGAAATGAAAAGAAGAAGCCTCTCCTCCCACTCACCCCTTAAGCTTTCATCATCGCAGACATCCACAGGCAATGGCGTGTTTTAATTCACCTACTTCACAAAAAAATCTTCAAAGCTTTGGAGTTTCAGTAGCTGTGTTCTTTGATTCAAGTACCTGTAGAGTGGTAGCATTTAAAAGGAAAACTCTTGGGTTGTGTGGGAGCAAATCTTTTAAATCTAAATGTAGTGAGTTACAGGCTTATGCAGGGCACTGGTTGACGCCTGTCTTTCTATAAGAAAATTGTGGCTTATTGAGCAATTTTTAGAAGGCATCTGTGGCTTTCGTTTTTACACACCAAACAGACACCCCCAAACCTTCCAAAGTAAAATCATTTTGTTGAATCATTTACACACATTTATCTGTTTTCTCATGTGATCTAGTGGGGACAAGTGCTCTTGCCACTGGTGCGAGCATATATACTTTGTATGTTGTAGAACAAGTTTTCTTTCTGGACAACTTAACTTGCTTTGGGAGAAAGATTTGGCAGAGAAGATCTGCCAAGCCCAGTGGTAGTGGAGGTTGTATCTGCCGATTCTGAAATTACAGATAGGAACCCAGTTTACTTCAGTACCTTCAGGTTAAAATGTTACTCAATAGTTATGGTCTCAAAGAAGCACAATTTTCTTTCTTTCTTTTTTTTTTTTTTTTAGTCACACCCGCAATGCTCAGGGGTTTCTCCTGGCTCTGCACTCAGGAATTACTCCTGGCGGTGCTCGGGGACCATATGGGATGCCGGAATCGAACCTGGCCAGCAAGGCGGCCGGCGCAAGGCAAACGCCCCTACCCGCTGGGCTATCGCCTCGGCCCCAAGAAGCACAATTTTCAAACAGTACATTTTATACTTTCAAAATTGGTGGGAGGAAAAGCACATAGAAATTATAAAGATGATTCTCCTGTTTACTGAGTACCTAGCGCCATCCTTATGAAATCTGTCGGAATACCTCAGTGAGGTATCGCCTTATTGTTCATCTTGCTTGTGTGTCTCAGACAAGTGGGGATAGTACTCTAATACTGAGTATTCAGTGTGTCAGAGGTCAAATCATACCAGTACCCTCTTCACCAGAAAGACCAGGCTTTCCCCCTCCCTTTATATTCTTTGAGCCTTTGACGTTTCAGCAAAAATAGAAAGGTATTATTTCAGGCCTAACTTTGTTCTATAACTGAGTCTGCATAACTGCACATTTAATTTTAGAACATTGGCACCTTGGCCAATAGAACCCTTTGCAACTGATTTATAATGCTTTTGTTTGAGGATAACTGTGACTGTATTTGCCACTTGGGGTCATTTACTTTCAAGGGAAGGGATGATACCAAATATGTATTCTTATTTATTTTTAAAGGAAGAGTTTACAGTAGTTTATGTAAAATGGTCCCTGAAATAATAAGCGTCTGCCTTGGTTTCTGGTGACATTCCAAATCAAAGTTTGCCCGTTTGCTGCAAGGGAGGGTGCTTGGAAAGTCATTTAGCGAGTTTGACCCCTGGTGGTGCTGTGTTGGGTGATCTGTGTAGAGACGTTTTGGAGCCACACCTTGCATCATCACAGCCTGCTTAGTGTCTGCTGGTGCTTAAAGTATTTAAGAACCAGTCATGTGTTTATCTAGGTAATGCTTGATGTGTAAATGCTAAATGATGAGCTCTTGAAATGCAGCTTTCATGATCCTGAGTCCATATGGAAGCTTCCCGTGCCTTGGTTGATTCAGAAGTGATTGAGCTCTGATGGCCCTTCCTTGGTCATGAAATGTAAGGCTTTGAGGGAAGGGGCAGAATGTCAAGGACAATTAGTTGTTTGCTTTTGGAGTCAGTAATAGTACATGTCACTCTGCTGACCAAATGTATTCCTTACTCTTTTTTTTTTTACTTTTTGAGTCACACCCGACAATGCTCAGGGGTTGCTCCTGGTTCTGCAGTCAGGAATTAGTCCTGGCAGTGCTCAGGGAACCATATGGGATGTCTGGGATTGAAGGCATCTGCTGTGTGCAAGGCAAATGCTCTACCTGCTGTGCTATCACTCTGGCCCCCCTTACTCACTCTTGGATTTATCTACCTAACATCATTTCTCAACTGACAGCTCATGTCCCCTACTTCCATATTTCCTTTAGTAGACAGTTTTATTTTGACTACCCTTATCTCTCTTCCAAATTCTCATACAGCTTCTTTCCTCATGTGCAACCCTTGTGGTTTAGTTTCATGGCCCCAGGAGTGGAGAATTTGACACAGCCAGCTACATTTCTTTATCACACGGACTGGTTCCAGGGAGTTGCACACTGACTAATGAAATTGAATGCCAGGATTTTATTCGGGTGCTAACAGAAAGATTATGTTGTTTTTCTCCATTGATCAAGAACCTGGGAAAATACAGAGCTTGAAAATCAAGTCCTACTTCAGAGTCAGAGAGAAAGTCCCTATATTAGGTTTATGGGAGCATTATAACAGTAGTGACAGACTACAACATTTATGCAGTAGTTTCTGGTTGGCGGTAGCTTTCCCCCCAAATGGCAAATCAAGAACTCAGACTCTTTCCATCTTTTGGGGCAGCCATTGCCTGAGGCACCGGAGTCTTGTGTCTCGTGGTAGAAGGGAAAAGAAGCGAAGTCATATCCAAAGTTCAAAAGTGACAGACATCACTTTCGTTCACATTCTATTGGCAAGAACTGATCTCATGTCTATATCTGGATTGGGTAGGAGCTGGGAAATAAGACCCCAGATGGCAGTGCCACCTCTGCCCTAGAAAAAGGAACACACTTTTGGCAGGTTGCTGGTCATTGCCATGATCTTAGGAGTTTTTTCACCCCTGGCTCTTTCCTTGATGGTAGTAGTTGGCCTATTCTTGGACATTTTTTACAGTTAGCCCAAATTTTCCTTTTCTTTGTGGACATGTCAACTTGCATTTTCTGTTATCACCCTGGGGCTTGCTCTGGCTCATACACAATTTCTGTCTCATCTTTATGTAGTGCCTCGCACCTCAAGTTTATTGACAAATCAACACCTGCTTCCCATCTATCATCTGCTTGATTCAGTAGTTTTCATAAAGTGACCCCAGACCAGCAGTTTTGGTGTCACTTAGTTTACTAGAAATGCAAATTCTCAGACCTTACCCTCGACTTACTAAATCAGAAGTCATGGTGGAGGGTCCCAATAGTCTTTTTTTTTGGGGGTGTCACACCCGGTGATGCTCAGGAACTACTCCTGGTGGTGCTCGGGGACCATATGGGATGCCGAGGATCAAACCCAGGTCGGCCGCGTGCGAGGCAAATGCCCTACCCGCAGTGCTATCGCTCCGGCCCCCAGTAATTTTTTTAAACAAGCTGCCTAGGAGGATGCTTGCAAGTTTAACAACCATTGCTTTAAAGCTTCATACCATAACCCTGTATTTACATATGAATTGTTTTATTGTTTTTATGGAGTGAAAAATTACCCACATTTGAAAAAAATAGTGAAAAGTAGGGTACTGCTTATTATGTTTTGTTTTTTTCCTTTTTGCATCACATCTGGCGATGCTTAGGGTTTACTCCTGGTTCTGCACTCAGGAATTATTCCTGACCGTGCTTGGGGGACCGTAGGGATGCTGGGACTTGAACCTGGGTCGGCTGCATACAAGGCAAATGCCCTCCCCATGTACTAGCACTCTGACCCTGCTTATTATTGTTAAACCAGAAATGATCAATGATAATATTTAGTAGTCGATGAAAAAAAAAAAAGAGGAAAATTTCCTCTTAAAAAATTGGCAATCAGATCTGTAATAGTGAAATCGGGTAGGATTCTTGGTTGACTCAGTGAGATCTTTGAGTGCGATGGAGTTGGCCTCTGTTTGTTACCTTGTCCTAACCTCAGAAAAGAGTTACTTAGTTGAGATTCAGAAAAAGAGTGAAACTTGAAGTATGCTGCAGTCAGTTGAAGGAAAGATTTGGTTGAGAAACTGTGATGGTGATTTTGAGCGTGCCCACATGACCAAATTGTTTTTCACAAAATTTCTGCTGAATAAAATTTGAAATACGACTGTCAGCCTGTTTCCCCTCCTAATGAATTCCAGACAGTTGTAGAGTATGGGAGCTTCCAAAACAGAGGGGCGGGGATCACTGTGCCCAGCCAGCCTCTGTTTTGTCACACATTAGGGCTTCCTGACATAACAATCTTTTCTCTCTCATGCTGACTCTCTCCAGGCCATTCATTTTTTTTTCTTTTTCTGAGGAGAGGGATAGACCATGAGAGGGAAGGGCAAGCCACTGTTGTGTTAGACAAACAAAATCTTTGGAAAATTTCCAGACACTGTGTTTACAGGAAAATTCAACTTACCCCCTGTTTAACCCACATAGAAGCAAGCATCTTGAATCTTTCTCTCTTGCTATATGCTGACCTTCCCCACAGGAGAAGTCCTGACTTGTCCTTACTATACACTGGTTAAGGGCTCTCAGTATCCAGTTGCCTCAACTTCTGGGTTTAGTTTTGGGAGCAAGACAGAATTTAAAACAGCCAATTTGACCACTTCGGGCTTTTTCAATTTTTTGAGCAAGTTATTCTTGTAGCCTGTGTTTCAACAGCAACCTAAGTGGAACTCATGGATAGTAATGCCACGAGTAAGCAATAGAGCGATTGTGTGGATTAAAGGAAATATATAGGCAACATTCCAAGTGTGCTCTTGGCTTTGCATAACTAGGTTCTTCATTCTGGTTTCCTCTGTCCACACAGCATCAACATGGCTTTTGACTTTAAAAAGGAATTTTAAAATTTAGACACCTTAGTAAAGAGGAAATATCTCAATAGTCATCAGCAGGAAGATTCACAGAGAAGAGGTAGAGACCAGAGGAGGAGGGAAGGAAGGGACTCAGCAGTCCTTATGTTGGCTAATCAGTATCAGATCTTAGAGAGCTGCTGCAGGTCACTTAGTGGTGAACTGTGGAGTGTCCAACAGGGAGGTATTTAAAGATGGCAAGTGCTATTTACAGGCAAGGCGTTACTTCTGTTGCCAGAACAATCTTTGTCTTTATCAACATGTTTCCTTTCATCATAATTATAGACTATAGCACAGTAGAAGAATAAATAGTGAGATATACTAATTGGGGTTTCCCAACGCCATAGTGTTGCATGTAAACTCCATTGATGTCTCCGCCTGGGTGCCTCTCATTCCTAACTGTCGTGTTCAACTGCTTAGCATGAGTCCCTGCATTGTCTTCACATTTGGCATCACCGTCACTTAAGTCCTGTTATCTTAATCTCATATAAGCCACAATGCCCTGTGTTCTTCATCCTGTGTCTCTATATTCCATCCTTCCAGGATTTCCCCACATGTGGAGTGATGCACAACTGTTCAGAATCTAGAGTCTAAGTTGTAAAATGTTTTAATCAATAGTAATTCGTTTCTTTTCCTTTCCCTCAACTTTATTGAGGGGAATAAATTTTTTGAGAGGAAGAATTGTTTTTAAGAGGTATAATTTGACTTTTTTGGCACATAAATACATTGTGCAATGATTACTTCAGATAGTTTGCTTTTTCTTTTTCTTTTTTTTTCTTTTGGGTCACACCCGGCAATGCTCAGGGGTTTCTCCTGGCTCTGCACTCAGGAATTACTCTCTGGGTGCTCGGGGACCATATGGGATGCCGGGATTGAACCTCGGCAGACCTGGGCGGCCCGTGCAAGGCAAACGCCCTACCCGCTGGACTATCACTCCGCCCCATAGTTTGCTCTTCTTAATGCTAACAATTCCTCCCTAACCGTGGGCCTGACTGGCCTCTAGCCAGCAGAGAGGGAATTAGCCTAACTAGTAACCATCTTACTCTGGGGCAGAGTTTCTGTTACACAGTGCACGTAAGTGGATGCTTTCATCAGTTAGAGTTTAGGCATGTTGCATGTCTATAACAAGGGCACCTCCTTCATCAGATTACCGTAATGATTCAGTGTGGGGAGGAGCGCCACCTGAAGGCTGTTCCTACTGCTGCAGGTACTGTCCTCCATGAAGCCACAGTGCTCTTGCTGCAGTGTTTATCTACTATTACTTGAGTTCTTGCCATTAGAATTTGAGGTGAAGCACAGGTGCTGGAGTTCCCATTGCTTTGTCGCTGTTACATATGTAACAACATATATGTGTGTTTGTGTGTGTGTGCATATGTGTATCTATCAATCAATGTATCTATATAATTTTATTCATTGTTTTGGGCACATTAGCTGTGCTCAGGGATCATTCCTGGTGGACTATGGGGGACCATATACAGTGCCAGGGATTGAACTCTGGATGAGTTCCCACCTTACCTGGTAGCTCCCTAACTACCTGACCTGATTCTTTATAACCTTAACCCCTACCCATAGATCAGTTCTCAAAGGCCTGAGGTATATGTGGCAAGTTTTGAGGTCATTGTAGCAGTTGGCCATCACCTGTCATTCTGCTGCATGATTACCCCAACTGTCGGGTTGTGTGGGCTGTGTGTTCAAAGGAATGGAAACAAATTTGATTGGCAGCTAATGGGAGACACTTCCTGGAATCCATCCATACTATTCACATGACATGTATGTGAATATACTTTTGTGTTTTGTCTCTGATAGGTATTGAAACATGACTCTTGGTTAGATAGCTCCTGTCTTTAGTTTTATTAAGAAACAGAAGCTGACAATTTTCCCTTTAGCATATGTATATACACACACACACACACACACACACACACACAAGTAAAATGAGCACAGAGCCAGGTGCGTTAGGGGGAGAACCAGTGTATTTGGAGAGTTAATGAGCACAGGAGAGAATGGGCCTGAGCAGAGGATTTAGCAGTGGGCCCATCTCATGGCCTCCTCGCTGTGCATTTCCCCAGAAAGCAGGGTGAGTCAGCTGTGTAGGCTGGAGTTAAGAGTCAGCACACCCCAAACTCGGGGAAGAGTCAGTCATTAGAGATGAAAAGGTCATTTAGGGAGTTTTGGGAGTAGAATTTATTTCGTGAGCATCGAAGTAGGAGGGCAATTAAAATCCCCCTCTTATTTTCCTCTAGTCATAGTTTGGGAATTATGTCCTGATTCCTGGGCATATTGTCTTTGCTTTAGTAGGTAATATGATACTTAGGGAAATATTTCATATCAGCAAATTAGTAAACAAAATACTCAGTGAGCCCGAAGTGTAGTTTTGAGTTAATGGTCAACAAATGGGTTCAAACCTTAGCCAAGGATGGATTTAGCTAATGGTGGCTGTGAAGGGCTAAGGAGTGGGAAGGGAAGTTTCGATGCATCTGAGTGTTTTGGGGGCAGAGAAGCTTTTTCTGGGAGAGGCCAAGGTTCCCCTTGGTGACTGTGAAAGGAGCACACTGCATATGGATATTCAGCTCTTAGCTGTCACTTTGGTGGAAACCTTTCTTTAAAAAATGTGTATTTTAATAAATCAAGCATCTTCTGCTTCTCAATAGGCCAAGAAGTAATTCTAAGTAATTCTTAGCTCCATTGTCTGTTAGAGGCCCCAGGGGAGTAGAATGTTTTTGGTTCACTGAGCACATGCAGAATTTGGGAAAGTGAGTATCCTGTGAATAGCTGTTGACTGAAGAACATCCAAAGTGGATGAGGTGGAGGAGGTGTTTCTGGGGTACCTGGAAGGATCCATAACTATTCACGACTGTCAAACTCAGGAAAAAGTGTGAGACATTATCTTGTTTTTTTTTTTCTTTATTAGTTCTGGGTCTGTAAGTATTACTGCCCTTCAGAACTCTTAGGCAATATATGGGGTGATAATTTTTCCTTCTTTGAATAGTTGTGAAAAATATGGATGTAGTGTATAAAATGCATGGTGTGGTATGTGTTGATTTTCATTATGTTGCATTAGGAGGAAAAGCTGGTTTGTAACTACTGTGAGCCAAGAGATGAAATAAAAAGTTGATTCTCACTATTAGCAGCAGTTATAATCTAGAAAGTCGCCATGAACAATGAATCAATGAATAGTGATTTGTTGCTCCTAGGGGAAATACAGCCTTACATTCCTTTGAATCCAGTCAAAATGTATTTGGCACACTGTATGACCAAAACCCAAATATGAACTTTTTAATTGTATATCTTTTTATTTGTTTATCTTACGGTGGTATAATGCAATACTTGAAAAAAAAACAAAATGTATTTGGCAACTGGTCGATTTGACAACTTTGTTTCATGTGTACATCTGTTTGAAAACATTTTCACATATGTTATTGAGTCATTAATGATGAACTCACGACTAATAGCTCTGTAGTTTGTGTCTGAACAAGGCTTGTTGAACATCTGTATTCTTTCTGTAAGGTACATCATAGCTTTCTTATACAGGGTACTTTAGCACTGTACCTGGAGAGAGAATCAGAAAGTGGAAGGGGATGGGAGAGAGAGAGAGAGAGAGAGAGAGAGAGAGAGAGAGAGAGAGAGAGACAGAGACAGAGACAGAGACAGAGAGACAGACAGGCAGACAGAGAGACAGAGACACAGACAGGCAGACAGAGACAGAGACAGAGAGAGACAGAGAGAGACAGACAGAGAATCACTGCAAATACTGATTTCCAGGATTAAACACGAATTTTAACAAGTAGATGAATTTGCAAGTAGAGGGTCTTGGTGATCAAGGGAGGTTGAGTGTCAAAAAATTTTTTTTTTATTTTGAATTTGTGCTCCCAAAAAGTTTCTCTGGGCTAAAAGTGAGTTCATGGACAACATTTACTACACTGCTTCAGCAGTGTTGTGATGCTATGAAGCCATATAATAAAACTTTTCAAGGTATGATCTTCTAATTTTATGACTTTGTCAGTTAAAATGACTCCACCATACTTGGATCTTTAGGAAGGTGTAGAGTGACACTGGGGACCTACCTGGGGAAGAGCACAAAGTGTGGTGACCATTGTTGAGGCATCTAGCAGAAACAGGGCATGGTTTAGAAATACTGAAGTAGGGGGCTAGAGTGATAGTACAGTGATAGGACATTTGCCTTGTACCCGTCTGACCCAGGTTCTATTGCTGGCATCCCATATGGTTCCCGGAGCACTGCCAGGAGTAATTCCTGAGTGCTGGGCCAGGAGTAACCCCTGAGCACCACCAGGTGTGATCCAGAAAGCAGAGAAATTTAAAAAAAATTCTGAAGTAGGGATGGAGAGATAATACAGTGGGTAGGGAACTGGCCTTCCTATGCAGCCAACTCCTGTCTGATCCCCTACACCCCATATGGTGCCCCAGTACCACCAGGAATGATTTCTGAGTGCAGAACCAGGAGAAAGCCCTGAGCAAGGCTGAGTGTAGACCCAGAACAAAAACACAAAGAAAAACAAAAAAAAAAAGAAATCCTGGAGTAGGCATTTTGTTAATTTTGTTTATCTATCTGTCTGTCTACAGATAGATAAACAAGATGACTACAAGAGTATGCTACCTGCACGGCAGAGCCTGGCAAGCTACCCGTGTTGTATTTGATATGCCAAATACCAGTAAAAATTATAGACCTCATTCGGAATGGTTTGAGGCTCTTTATGTTCCTGGAGCAAGCAGATGCCCTTGGGCTCTACTAGCATGAGACAGGACATATGGAGATGTTACTGGAGCCCGCTCGAGCAAATGGATGATGAACGGGGAAGACAGTGTGATACATTGATCTGTCTGTCTGTCCGTCCCGTCCATCCGTCCATCCGGCTATTCGTTAATTAATTAATTAATAAATTAATTATAATACCCAGTGGTGCTCAGGGGCTATTCCTGACTCTGTATTCAGGAATGACCCATGGCAATGCTGGGGGCCATATGCTGTGCTGGGGGTGAAATTTGGGGTTGGCTGCATTTTTACCTTATGTGCTATCTCTCCCTGGACACGAGTAGGAAGTTTATGTTGTTGTTGGTTTGGTTTGGGCCACACCGGTGATGCTCAGGGCATATTCCTGGGTCTATACAAAGAACTTTATTCTTGGTGGTGCTCAGGGATCATATGGGATGCAGGGAATCAAAACCATTTTGGCCCTTTTTAAGGCCAATGCCCTACTCACTGTACTATCTGTTGGGCCCAGGAGTAGGCAATTTTGGGGGAACCAGACTTTGTTTACCCAGGGCCAAGTGGGTAAAGGTGATGACTTTGACTTTTCAGTGTATTGAAAATCTGCATATTATAATTATCAGCATAGTCATTATTGCAAGACATTAATTGAATGTTTGTTGGGAGTTCTTGTAATTCTTTTAGGATGGAGAGAAGAGAGAATTGTTTTTAGTGGTCCAGTAGGTGCATAATAAACAGATCATACTGTTAATAACAATAAAGAAAATAAACACAAACAATAATAATGTAATAGTAGCACACCTGTGATTTTTAAAGTCCTTGCTGTATACTGTGCTTTGTGTTTGTGCTTTAATTGCTTCTATATTTAGGAAATGAAAACTCACTGACGTTAAAGTAACAAAAGCTGTGTCTTTTTTTCCTTGAGTATGGAAGTAATGTATTCCTGACTTATACACTTATGTATCAATGTTACTTCCATATGTATTATAATAATGACTTATTAGTTCGTGTGCGCGTGTGTGTGAGTGTGTGTGTGCATGTGTCTCTTCTGTGTCTTTGGATAAAGACAGAATATGAATTTTTTCCAGATTTTTCCTGTGTTTTCTTGGCAAAAAAAGCTGAAATATGAAATAGCATGATTGAATAATTCAGATTTAGTTGAATCACAAAAAAATAAGGCACCTCCTGGCAGATCAGACGAAAGAGTTAGCATAATAACATAAGCGTGTTAATTATTTCAAATGTTTTATATAACTCAATTCTAATACAAGGTAGCTACAATTCCATTTTATAGATGAATAAATGGAGGTTTGGCCATGGCAAACCATTTTCTTAAAGTCACAGGTGGGAGCAAGGCTGGAGTGGCTTGTGTCCCTCAAAGCTCCCCCCACCTCTCCATTTTGCTGGAGTCGTTCTAGTGTACACTAGGGTCAAGAGGGGAGAGAAGGTAGGAAGTGATCAGGGTGAAAACTCAGAATGATTTGGATAGAAAGAGGAATAGGTTTCTGATGAAGTAAAGACAAGAAACTCTGGGTGTGGTTGAATATCTGATTCCAAGATAAATAAAACTATCTGTTATAGGTGCTCACAGCATGCTTTTTGTTGCATAGACCTTTGTTCCCAAATCTGTTTCGAGAAGGAGGAAAGGAGATAGACTTGAAAGGTTCCAGAAGTAACAAAAAGATTAGGTGGTGGATACTTAATCATTCACAAGGGTGTGGTATTCAAAATGTAGATTTTCTTCATTCCTCATTAAAGATCTTCAAACGTTCCTAGTTGATAGTATCAAGAAGTTTTCTCTACGTGCTCATCTTTGTAGCCTGCCACTAAAGATGTAGCTCCTCACATCTTGATTTAAAAAAAGCTTTATTTTTCTCTTCTTCCCTTTAACCTGACTTGTTCATTGCTTTTCCTGTGTGTCTTCATAAAGTAGTAGCTGGTCGGTTCCATTCTAGACTGTTTATCTTTGGATGCCAAAGGTCTTGAAACATCATAATGTTGTGTAATGAACATAACTTCTGCCTTGACATGTGGGTGTTAAGAGTATTAGTCACTGCAAAGTATTGAGTTAAATATTTTCAATAAAAGGATATAATGATCTAATAGAGAGGGAAGAAGTTATAAAAATACTGGTTGATGGCTTTAATGGTGAACCATATACTTTAGTGTGTTCCATCAGGAATCTGTTGAATGTCACGGAATCAATGTTAGCGCATTCTTACTCTTTAAGAGGAGGGGGAAGACCAATGGAAAGAAAAACATTTAATTCTCATAAACACCAAGCAAAACATAGACTCTACAAGTTTCCAGTGCTTCTGCTTCTGATTTACTTCTTAGTGTGTGAGAAATATTTGTGATTTCCATATTGTCAATGGAGACTCCAGGACTGTATTATATCCGGAAGCACAGATCCTGCCTTACTCTCTTTTTTGGGGTGGGCCACCAGGGCATCCTTTGCTACATCACCCCAGAAGCAGAAATTTCCTGAGCAAATAAGATGGATCTTTACCTGTGAAGCTGATTTTATGAAGGGTTTTGGTCAGCATTAGTCATTGTGAAGCTATGTGCCTCCTGCCCTGTTTATCTCTACAGACATCTCTCCATGGCTGGAGATTGAATCCTCATCTCTGTGTCTCTGGGCACTGAAAGATGTTAGAGGTACTTTAGCTGGCTTTTTGCTGGGGAGTGTGTAGTACATACTGGTCTAATGGGAATATTGTCTAGGTCTGTGTTTGGTAATAACTTTAATAGCTTGATATGCTGCTTTATTTCCTGGATTTGGGTATTTAATTGGAGGTTCTGTATGTTACCTTCCCTTCACCTGTCTGCAGTTTTTATTTGTTCTGGTAAACAACTTCTGAGCTAACTACTTTTTTTTTCTTAGAGAAGTTACAAACAAGGAAATTGCTTTCATGTTGGAATGGCGGGCTGGAACTCTGACTGCTGTTAATGATTTCTTGATTGACTAGATATTTTCAAAGAATGTTCAGGTAAAATATATGAGTTATGGGGACCTTTTGTGTTTCTAATATGAAATCTTGTACAAATTGATCATTATTTTCATCACCAAGCTAGGGAACTTAAGGCTTGGGGATTAGAGAATGTGTGAAGGGAGATTTATTTTTTTTTTTTTAAACATAAATTCTTTTTTTTTTGTAGTGATATTTTTGGAAGGATTATTGATACTGATTCCTCCTTTCTTGATTTTTATTTTACTGTCGTTATTAACTGAATTTGTAGATAAGGAGGTAGTTTTTGAATGGGAGCCCAGTAACCTGTTGATGTAAAGTCTATTTTACCTTTATGATTCTATCATTAGCACCTCCCTCCTTCCTGGCTGAATTCCCTGTCATTTTAAGTAGGCAGCAATTACTGGTTTGCTAAAGAAGCTTGCTCCTGCTGCCAAGGATCCTACTAATTATCGCTCTATCTCTAATTTAGCCTTCCTCCTGTTGAGAGAAGGTGCGTGTAAGCGTGTGGCAGAACGGCTGCTGTCGCATCTTTGTTATAATCTCCTCTCTGAGACGGTTCAGTGGATTCAATGTTCAGCCAAAGGGTCGCGGTGGCCCTGGTGAGTGTTTTCGACTCTCTTCTGCCGGTTGTTTGGTTAAGTACCTTGTGGTTTTCGTCTTCCTTTGACTCGGACCTGAGCCAAAGCTAATGGTTGGCATTTATGTTGGGGATTGAGACCATTTCTGGGCTATCGCTCAAGTCAAATGGACACCTTGAAAATATTACAGTGATTTTTCTCAAACTTTTATTTTCTTACTGGGGAGAAAGGAGACCATGGAAATGCCTTTATGCCTCTCTTCCAGCAGGTAATGCAAATGATAACCAAAATAACTCAGCTTGTAAGTTCTTGTATAGCAGATATATATGTTTTTTGTTGGTAAGGGGAAGAGGATTTTTATGTAATTTTAAATCTATTCCTTGTTCATAAGTGGCTTTCTTTTGTTTTCTGAACTGTTCAGATTTATTTATTTCTGAGAACATTTCCCTCAGGCCCCACTCCAAAGTTCCACTGGATCATTTGATTTGGTTTGGAGTGCTTATGCTTCCTTTTTCACTTTTTAGGTTATTTTTGGCAATGTTGGTGTTTGAAGCTGTTGAAATGATTCACTGCAAAGTGAACTAATTTTCCACATTTTCAAATGAGTTTTCCAGTCCCCCTCCCCTCCCCCATCTCTTTTCCCCTTCTCATGATTCTGTACTTGTAGTTCTGTCATTCTGGTTGGATCAAATATAAATGCTGATGTCACTGAATTTCTTAAATTACAGCTGGCGGGGATTAACAGAAATTGTAAGAGATGCCACTTCCTCATTTTGCTGTTTTCTTGATTAATTATTGGCCTTTCAAGTCCTGAGGGAGGGTGGGTATTTGGAAGTAAGGTCTCTGTCTTGAAATTAAAAGTGCATTTTTCAGTTTGGCTTTTGCTAGCTTTGCTATTCTTCAAAAATAATTTAGTGTCTTTGATGTTATTCTGATGTGTCCTGTAGTAGCCCCAGACAGCCTTTCTCCACTCATGACTGTACACAGTAGAGGATTCCTTATCCTGGGTGAAGGGTTTTGAACACTTCCCTTAAGTTACTTTCCTTATATAGAATATTTTTACTCAACAGTCTTTCACCAGCTACAGACTATTACTGGTTTTAGGTGAAGGGTCGTGATTAATTTATTATTTATTTATTTATCCATCTATTTATTTATTTATTTATTTATTTTTCAGAGCCTTTGTTCTATAAGGAATGGGCAGTTGTTCTGTCTCCATTGTTTTCTTGTCTAGGATTGGGTATTCTTTGTGACAGCATGGATTACTTGACAAAGTCTTTTTTTTCTGACTCTTCACTCCTGTTCTAGCAATAGAATCTGGGGCCCAGGCTGTCATGTTGCTGTGTTTGTGAGGGCTCTGTCAAACTGTGTACTTCTGGGTGGGTGTGTGGAAGCTACCTGGAAGTGTGCATAAACATAGCCAAGCCCTGCACAGCACCATATTGGTCGATTTGCAGCTCCATGGAGGCAGAAATAGAAAGGGTTCAGCATTTCCACTTTCCTCTAGTGGTGGTTTTGCTTATTATGTGTATTCGGAAAAAGACAGTTATACGCAAACTGCTGACTTACTGTTTTCTCTGGAATGGAAACCATTTGGATTATTTCAATGAGTTTTAACTAAGATTTGTTTGTTCACAGTATTAGTTTTGTTTGCTGGTATTCTGTTTAGAATAAGACCAGAATGTGTCTTTTTATGAAAATTAGTGCTACTCAGTGCCTGGGGATTTTTCAAATCAGTGTGAACTAAAAATTTTGTATGTTGATGCCAGAGTAAAACTGGAAACCCTTTAGTGAAAATTATTGCTATACCAGCATTTCTATTTTGGATCATTTACTTTGAAAAACTGTATTTTGATAAATTATTGAAAATTTTTTGAGAAATCCCTTTTCCTGGTTAATTTCCCCCATGAATGAATTTCCTAATAGGAAGAGAAAAAGAGAGTAAGCAAAATAAGTCTACCAAACTCATATATAATACATTGTTTGGTATGGGATAATGGTGACGGGTTCTTATCTATTGCTTTTGAAGATAGATTGAATTTAATGTAACTTTTGATGGTAAGATATGTGTTAGAAGTTAAAAAATGTGTGCGTGCGTCTGTGTGTCCGTGTGTATACAGCTATTATGCATTGGTCTGAGTTACTGAGTGTAAGTTATGATTTTTTAGTTTCTAAAAAATGTGTGCTTGGGCCAGAGCAATAGTCCAGTGGGTAGGGCGTTTGCCTTGCTCTCAGCCAACGAGGGTTCCATCCTTGGCATCCCATATGGTCCCCTGAGCACCGCCAGGGAGTAATTCCTGAGTTCAGAGCCAGGAGTAACCTCTGAGCATCACCAGGTGTGACCCAAAAAGCAAAAATCAATGAATGAATAAATGAATAAATAAATTAATAAAATAAAAATAAAAAAATGTATGCTTTAGGATTTGTATGTATTTGACTAACATATTCCTTTACCATTGTGATGGTAATTTCTTTGAATTATGATTTTGGAGTAATATAAATATCTGAGAACTGTTTAGGTGCCACCTTGAAATTTTTTGTGAAATACAAGTTTTAAAAAAGTTTGGGAAAATAGAATATAAAGGGGACTAGTTATGAATAGCTTGAGTTCAATTTTTGAAAGTTTTTATATTTCCCTAAGAAATATTAGTAAATATTAAAAAAGAGGGTTTAATAGAGACAGAGAGAGAAAGAGAAGAAAAGGGGGTATCTGCTATTGAGGCAGCCTGGGGGTGGGCAGGAGGGGTGGGGTACATTGGTGGGTGGGGATGGGGCACTGGTGGAGGGATGGGTGCTGGAATACTGTATTACCAAGAACCAATTATGAACACCTTTGTAACTATATGTTTCACTGTGGTATAATAAAAAATTAAAAAAAAAGAGTGCTCCAAAAATAAAATAAAAAAAAGAGGGTTTAATACCTGAGAGGAGTTGGGAATTGGAAAGGTTATGCAGTTGTAAAAGGAGCTATAAATTAGGCAGCAGATAAACTTCTGCATTTCATTATGTTGATGACTGTGTTTTTGATAATCATTTAATTCTAGTAAGTAGAACTTTGTGGGATCTAGTAGTTACTCAATAAATGTTGATGGACGAACGAATGAATGAATGTATTGTAGATGTCTTGGTAATAGGTCCAGCAGTGTCGCGTGATAATCCTGTGATCCTGAGCTAACCACTTGTGAGAACACTCTTCACTGTTTCTCCTAATGTACTGAGAAGGGTGAAGGGTGAGGTCCTGGTGTCTGTGTGGTCTCCACTTCTCTGTCCCAAGCTACATTGTGGTAGATGCTTCTAATGGCCGCCTCACTTTGTCTTCTGAACTGTGGAAGTGTCATGGGCCCTTTTGAAGTCTGGGCACAAGTTTCCTCAGCTCACCATGAACACTAGCGGTGAAACTTTGCTAGTGTCAGAATTACCTCCTTCCTGAGATCTCTTTCTATCTTTGCTTTGATTTACTATCATTTTGTTTTTGACCCTGGTTCCAAAGACAAGTAGGCAGCATTTTGTTAGGTTTCTCAGCAGGCGTTCACCTACTAATGTAAAGGACAATAGCCTGTGTCATTGTCTTAACTTGCATTATTTTTTTCTGATGAGTTTACTAGATTTAGGTAGGACTTAATGAATGAGTCCAGGCAATCAATATTCTTTCAGAGAAGCAAGTGATAAAATTGGTTAGATTAACATGTTTTTCCGTTTCCACTCTCCATAGGACATTTATCCTGGTTGTGGTTGATGGTCACTTTGCTTACTGCCTTCCATATACTATGCACCTGGTACAATGGTCTGCTCAGCAGTCATGGGCTCGCCCTCTTATAACTTACAGCAGTATGAATATGATGTTGGTTCTGTAATTAGGAATAAAAGATGGAGGAGTCAGTTTTTTCTTCAGAGAGAAAGGAAGAAGTTGTATAAATGAAATAATGTTTGAATTATTTGTTTAAAGATGATTACAAGGCAAATAAGAAACCTTCATTGTAGTTAGACAGGAGGCTGGGAGGCTGTGACAGTCTAAGCTTTGTTTGTGTTTTTTTTTTTTTAATCACCCCCTGACGTGCTCAAGGACTTCTTCCCAGCATGTTGCTCAGGGGTCTGGCAGTGCTTCAGGGACCATGGCACTTCTCACATGCAAAGTGTACACATTAACCTTTTGGGCTGTCTATAGTCCGGATAGTCTAACGTTTTGAGCGTGGCCAGCTATCAGGAGAATAGCCTTTCTGGCAGCCAAGTGGAGAATGGGTTGGAGGGTGGCCAGGTCTGGTGTCTCAGAGGCCGGTTAGAATGGTTCCACCTCAAACATTTCTTTAGGAGAAATGGTGATACACGTGTAACTGTCTAGCTCTGAGGAGAGGCTGTGGTTCCAGGTGGGAAAAACTGTTCACAGATTTCAAAGCCACTGGAAGCAGAACTAAGACTGTACTCTGATGTCTGGGGAAATAGTGATTGCTCATTCATTCAATTGTCACATAGCTGAGTGCCTGCTCTGTACCATGCACATGGAAAATAATAATGAATAAGTTGATAAGGCCCCTTCTCTCAGGAAGTCTCTACTCTAGTGGGAGATAAAGTCAACTGAACAGTTATGGATTACTTTGTATTCTTTTTTATAAGGCAGCAAAATTCTAAGTGTTCTATTCACTGACTCTATTCGTTTTATGTAGCCAGTTCAGAACCTAACATGCCTTCTGTTCCCTTTAGGGCAGTTTGAAGATCAAATTAGAAAAGCATTGATTATCTTTACATGTACATTGTATTGTTTACACACATGCATCTGCACACACGCATGCACACAGATATGGACATACACACATGGATACACACAGATACAATTAAGACTGCTGTCTCCTGAGCATCACCAGGAGTAATACCTGATGGCAGAGTTAGAAGTAACCCATGAGCATCACTGGATGTGGTCCAAAGACCAAAACAAAACAAAACAGCAACCTCCCCTCTCCCTGTGAAAACCCCATCCAAAATCCAACACTAAAATTAGAGATGGACCCTCTGCCCCCACCCCCACCCCACTCCGGCCTCTTTTCCTGTCCACTGCTACCAGGAGGTGTCTGATGAGTTCCAGGATAGAAGGATGACGTGTAGAATTTGTTCTATGCATTTCAATAAACTGACCATTACATTAAAAAGAAAAAAAAAAAAGACTGCTGTCTTCATTCCAGAGGCAGACACTCACCTGGAATAAGGATGTGAGAATTCCTGTAGGTTGCTCCAGTTAAGTTCTAGTTATTTTCTGAACTCTGTGGTTTTACATGATGTAATCCTGGCTGATTAGTTCCAGATCCAAGAAGCAAAATCAGGGCTTTTGTGTCCTTTCCATGCAGATTTGGAGTCACTGACCTTGGTGACTACTTCAGTTCCAGGTTTTTGGTTTTTATTTTGGCCAGTGTTTGGTATTCATGAGCAGGAGCCAGTGTTTGCTTCAGAGCAGCAAAACTGTTAGACATTGATAAGTAGATTTATTTAAAGAGATGTTTAGGTGTATGGCAGTTGAAATAAATGGCCGTAGCACTTTCTGATTCCAAATACAAATCTCCGCATTAGATTATAGGGAGTCTATATTCAGTTGCTTCACTTTGTTAAGCCTGTTTTGGGTCTATGACTCTGGGCAATGTGTCCTCTGTATCTTGATTTCCTTATCAAAATAATGATAATGATAACAACAACAACAACAACAACAACAACAGTAATAAGTATTTTCCACCTCAAAAGATCTGGTAAGAATTAAATGAGATAATGCACATAAAAGGTTTGGCATGGTACCTGACACAGAACTCACTGTATCTTACACAGCTATATTTTCTTATTTTTTTTTGCTTTTTGAGTCACACCCAGCAATGTTCACAGGTTATTCCTGGCTTTGCACTCAGGAATTACTCCTTGTAGTATGATCATATGAAATGCCCATGATTGAACCCAGATCTGCTTGGCTGTGTATAAGGCAAACAAATGCCCTTTCCACTGTACTATTGCTCTGGCCCACTCAGCTATATTTTTTGCCAACATAATATTAAGCTTTATGCTGTAAGGTATTTATGATTTAATATATTCTTTTTGAAAGATGATATATTTATGAAAAATATTAATTGCTGGGTATATTCCTTTTCTTCTTTATTTTAAAAATAATTTTTAATTTTTTTCTTTTTGGGTCACACTCAACAATGTCCAGGGGTTTCTCCTGGATCTGCACTCAGGAATTACTCCTGGCAGTGGTTGGGGGACCATATGGGATGCTGTGGATTGAACCTGAGTTGGCCGTGTGCAAGGCAAACACCCTACCTGCTGGACTATGGCTCTGGCCCTCTTTTTTATATTGAGGATTTTAATAGTATAATTTCCATTTGGGGTAGGGGTGTTAGATACAATAGTAGATGTTTAGTTAAATTTATATTGAAGATAAGTAAAATTTGTTTCCAGTAGGAATATTTACCATATATTTCATGAAATACACTTTTAAAATGTACTTTTTTATTCATCAGGATCTGTATTTAACTAGGCATCCTATATTTTTATTTGTTAACTCTGTCAACTTAAGGGGTAGAATTTATTCTTTAACTCCCTTATTATTGTTTGACTCCACGGATACTCATGCAAACAAGAGTGACACCTTGGAACATGAGTGTAGAAATAGTTTCACAAAATTTTCTTATAAAATTTGAAATTATATGAATGTTTCTTATTATATAAAGTAAGTTTATTTTCTAAATTTTATCTGTGTAAGAATGAAGTTGACCCAAGTAGATAGTCTGAAGTTGCTTGAAAATTCTAAAATGGTTTAGTGCTGCTTCTACCCAAAGGTAACTATTAATAATGACACACTGTGGGTAGTTATGCATTCCAGAGAATCCTGAAAACCTCATCATCTTTGAAGGAAATTACCTCATTACTCTGAGAGTCACCTACCTAGGGAAGGTCATTCCCTCTGACTGGCCTGGTTTTCCACATAGGTAAATAAACACATTGAGTGGTTATGTTAATGACTTCGAGTCACTTCATTGTACTTGCAATTTAAGTTATTTATTTATTCTGTCTGGGGTCTGTTTTCGCGCATTGTTGATTGGTGCATAGGGAACCATCTGGTGTTGAATACCGAACTTAGATTGTAAAGCATGCACACCAAACATTAGCCAGAATCAGGGACGCTGTCTCATTTGCCAAGGCATCAAAAATCAGAGGGGCTGGACATGTAATGCGATTTGGAGACAACCGCTGGACTAGAGCCGTTACCGACTGGATTCCATGGGATGTCAAAAGATCACGTGGCCGCCCATCTACAAGATGGTCGGACTTCCTTGTAAAGACCCTGAAGGAACGGTTTGAGGCTCTTCATATTCCTGAATCAACCAGATGCCATTGGGCTACATTGGCATGTGATAGGTCCAATGGAAATGTTACTGGTGCCCGCTCGAGCAAATTGATGAATAACGTGGATTCAAGTGATCAAGTGATCAAGAGATCCTTTCAATATAACGAGAATTTTCTTACTATCTGCAGGTTCTAAAACAACAGCGTAGAGATGGGAAGAAGTTAAAAGTAAAGTTTAGTTCTCAGGTAGTTTAGTGTTGATTGCAGCTTTAAGGCAAGATGTTATTATGGCAAAGACAAATAAATAAGCTTAGGGTCTATGGCAAGTAAAGTCAAGTCCCAGATGTGGCCTGTGGGTTGGGATCAGATTTGAAGAAAAAATGGAGTGGAAATGCTGAACATTAGAAATAGCTTCTTGGAGAGTTGCATTTGAGAGAAATCTTTAAATGATTTCATTTGGAAAATAAGTGTCTTAGATGTAGGTTTAGTGTTCACAAAGGAGTTGCTACATTTAAAATGAATGTTTTTTATTTTTTATTTTTTATGTATTTTTTTTTGCTTTTTTGGGTCACACCCAGCGATGCTCAGGAATTATTCCTGGCGGTGCTCAGGGGACCATATGGGATGCTGGGGATCGAACCCGGGCGGCACAGGCTGGCCACATGCAAGGCAAACGCCCTACCCTCTGGACTAAAATGAGTGTTATTTAGACGTATCATAAATACACAAAGCCTCATAAGTGACAGGTCTGATATATGACTGACTGTGGCCTTGAATTTCCAGATCAGAAAGTTGACTTCTGTAGGTGGAGCTGGATTCGTTCCATTTAGTCTCCTAAATATTTATTATGCACCTGCTGTTGCTATGTATGAGGCAGCCAGATGGACTTGGGCAAAGTTTACAGGCTCTTGTAGGTGGTCACATAAAACCACCTGAAAGTCACTCCATTTAAATTCTTTTCCCTCTGCACCCTGAAATGAACATTTCCAATGATTCTGGCTTAAATTTTGGAAAATCTCTCTGAATTTTGGCAGAAACTTCTTGTGAGGCACTGTGGCTCTGCTTAAACGTCTTTGGAGGCTAGCTTAAGTCATTTCCTGTTGGGATGACACCTGTTTATTAGACGTCACCCATTCAGTGTTAATAACTTTAATGATTTTGAATAGTCCCACTTGATTCTCCAGCATTTTGCTGTTAGCCAAATGGGGAGGTGTCTGTAGATGGTGGGCAACACATCTACATACCTGCTTTAGTTATCACAGATTTATGAAGCAGCTCTGTTCATCTTAGATAACGTAGAGCTAGCTAACGTAAGAGTTAGCTGTTGAAATACATATTAAAATATTTTTGGTGCCAGAGTGATAGTCTAGTGCGTAGGACATTTGCTTGCATGCGTCTGACCCGGGTTCGATTCCTGGCATCCCATATGGTTCCTTAGACACCGCCAGGGAATAATTACTTCATCAGGAGTAATTCCTGAGTGCAGAGCCAGGAATAACCCCAAGCATCGTGGGGTGTGACCCAAAAAGCAAAAAAAAAAAAATTAAAAAACTTTCAACGTGTATTTTCTAGTGTTACTATTATTACTTTTAATGACTGCGTATGAAGTTAATGTCTGTTAAGAATGGCATAGCGTTCAGAACCAGTGATCACCTGGGTTCTTTAGCAAATGGACGAGAATGTGCTGGGGTTTCATATTAGTAATGAAACAGTGTGATGAATGAGCAGCAGCTCAGTGTATGAAAGCCATGTTAAGACTGCGTGTAGCCATCTCGATGTCACGGTGTGTATCTGTTATTTTGTATGGCTATCAAGTTATAACTCAGATTGGAAATTACCAAGGCATTTGCGATCTGTAATATTCCAGTTTTGTATGTTGAGATTACTGTTTGTCTTTTGATTTGGGAGAAATCAAATACACGTGAGGCAATTCTTTGTGAAAGGTTTTTGCTCTTTCAGGTGCTGGGAGATAAAGATCTTGCAGGGATGCAAACCTTTATTGGGTTCTATGGAAGCACACACATATCTGGTTATATGAAAGCATAAACTACTTATGTTTGTTTGGGTCTGTCTAAATGCTTTCTTATTTTTTTCTTGATATCATGTAGTTGTAATATTTAACTTTGGTTCCTACTACCTTATTTTGGTCTCATAATTTTTCCACACACACACACACATACAAACATATACACACATCATTAAGTTATAATGGAAGCCTCATGCTTTATATTTAGAATGATGCATCGAGCTGCAGCTGTGCCAGCCATTCAGGCTTAATGGTGAAGGTTGAATCATGCTAGAAAGTTTTTTATTTTTTATTTTTGTTTTTGGACCACACCCTGCAATGCTCAGGAGTTACTCCCAGCTCTGCATCCAGGAATTACTTATGCTAGTGTTTGGGTAGTACCATATAGGGATAACAGGGATTGAACTCAGGTCGACCACATGCAAGGCAAGCACCCTACCTATTGTCCTATCATTCTGGTTCCTCATGCCAGAAAGTTTTTTGAATACTTATCTCTTTTTCTGTCGAGAGTAGGAGGAGGAGATACCAAGTCTAAGTAAATCATTCCTTCTATTCATAAACTGAAAATCGTAAATGTGGTTTCTGCATCAAGGCATCTAGGAGGTCTTGTTTCTGATGTGATAAAGATTGTATTGACTTGTTTGTTTGCTCTTTAACCCAGAGTCATGCAGCCAGGAAGGGGATTGACTTGACAGTCTTTATGCCACTTTGTTCCTTAGTTTGCTGACTTTCACATGGTGGTTCAGCAAGTGCCAGTTTTAGAGTGGGCACGTAGTGATGATAGATGACACTCAGGCCACTCGCTGCTTCCCAAGGGCTGCCAGATGCTATCAGACTTTTCACAGCTCTTGGATTCTCTGGGTTTGGGCCACATGTGAACTCCTTCCGTCAATCTATATAACCCATAATTACTCAGTAAATTATGTACTGAGTAAATATTTTTATTTACTCAGTACATAAAAATATGTACTGAGTTTTTACTTGATGCTAGGAACTCATCTGTGTATGAGGAATCCAGTATGACACAAATGATGGAAGATCCTGTACTAGACCGTTCATGAGTGTGGGTGTGGATTTTACTGCAGTGATTCTGTAAGTGAAATACAGGCGATGATAACTTTGATAGAGAAGATAAAGCATGGATGGATCCAAAATGGTCGAATTTAAATTAGTAGGACCAGGAAGGCCTTACGGAGAATAATGGGAAGACCTGACAGGGATGAGCGAGTGGGTCCTGGCTATTTGGGAGGAAAGCTCAGCAGGCAGGGATGGCTCAGGAGACCAGCTGATCTAAGGGGGAGCACCAGGAGTGTCTAGAAACAAAGGTACCAGTGGAATCTGAGTGGAGGCAGACTGCAAAGGGCTTTCTTAGAATCAGCCATTTAAGAAATCAGAATGGGGAAACTAGTGTAGATCCCAGCCAGGGAGTGACCTGATCTGATTAATTTAGGTGGCAGACCATTCACTATCACTATCACTATCTTCCCGTTCATCATCTATTTGCTAGAGCGGGCACCAGTAATATCTCCATATGTCCTGTCTCATGCTAGTAGAACCCAAAGGCATCCACTGGCTCCAGGAACATAAAGAGCCTCAAACCATTATATTAGGTCACAGGAATGACCCAATATAAATGTTACTGGCATTTGGCATATCGAATACTACACAAGCAGCTTACCAGGCTTGTCGTGCGGCTGGCATACTGTTGTAGTCACCTCTAAATAAAGCATTTATTGATGAACCGCTTGGCGCTAGTGGCCGCATGATCCGGGCTGTGATAATCTGGTCTGCTGGGAGGAGTTGTGACAAGAGGGAAGTCCGGATGTGGAAAATGGCGGGCCCCATGGAGTAGGGGCCGGGCCATAGCCCAGTGGGTGGTAGGTGTTTGCCTTGCGTGGCCGGCCCATGCCGCCCAGGTTAGATCCCGCATCCCATATGGTCCCCGAGCACTGCTAGGAGTAGTTCCTGAGTGCAGAGCCAGGAGAAACCCCTGAGCATCGCCGGGTGTGACCCAAAAAAAAGCAAAAAAAAAAAAAAAAAAAGGCAGACCATTATGGAGGAAAAAACAGTGGCCTAAGAATTCCAGAGATCCTGGGGCCAGAGCAATAGTGCTGTGGGTAGGGCATTTGCCTTGCACGCAACTGATCTGGGTTTGATCCCGGCATCCCATATGGTCTCCTGAGCACTGCCTGAAGTAATTCCTGAGCGAAGAGCCAGGAGTAACCTCTGAGCATTGCCGGGTGTCACCCAAAAAGAAAAAAAAAGAATTGAATATCCTTTCGGTCAGTAATTCTCAACGTTTTTACTAGGGTGAGCCCCTCTCTATTTCCTTCCTGTGTCCCCATCCCTGCCTTGTTGTGGCCCTCATTTACACAGCTGTCACCTGTGGCCCTTATGAAATACACTGGGGATCTACAGGCCCTAGTTGAAAAATCCTGCTTTCATTATGGTTTTGCATCTAGTAGGGACAAAGTAGGTCAGCATTCTGAGCTTCATTTTCATTTTCTTCTAATAATACCGTTGGTGAACCAGATAGGTTCATTATTTTCCATGTTTCAGTGCTGCCCTTCTGATACTTCCTTCTGCTTCCCCCTCCCAGAGCATTTGGGTATTTCATATTTGTGGCTGATTTAATTTTTCTTTGAGTAGTGAAACTGGACCTCTCATATGGGTGAATTACCTTATTGCATTTTAATGTATTGAATTTTTTTTTTGTCTTTTTTTGGGTCACACCCAGTAATGATCGGGAGTTACTCCTGGCTCTATGCTCAGGAATTACTCCTGGCGGTTCTTAGGGGACCATATGTGATGTCGGGGATTGAAACTGGTTGGCCACTTGCAAGGCAAATGCCCTATCTGCTGTTCTATCACTCCGACCTCCAGTATTGAAATTTTTTCATAAGCATCTCATATTGAAAATCTTGTAGTCTGTCAGTTTTATGTATTAACATGAAAGACTGCTTTCAAGTAGATTGGGGTGTGTAAGCACCGATTCTAGCTTTTTTTAGTTTCTTAATACTATTTTGTTGATATATAAAATAGAGCTATTGAGTATCTTATTGAGCTGCCATTTGGGATAGAGGATAAACAAGATATTTCTACTCTCAAGGAATTGAGCAGGAACTGATAGACCTTGTTTTACTTATTTTTTTTTCCACATGGTGAGGGAACACATGAGACATTTACTTGTTTTCTAAGTATTGCACCAACTATGCTCATGGCAGAAAAGTGGGTGTCAAACCAACCCACTTTTTTCCCACTGAGGCCCATGGGAGGCCCAGGCATACTAACATATGGGTGCACCTTGTCACCAATAGTCTTTAAATGTTTTCATCAGCCAGGTGGATTGAACATTGGATTGAGTGTTGTGCAGAGTGGGAGGAGTTGGAAGCCTAGCAGCTTTTCTACTGTAGCTCTGAGCAATTTGGCTGTCCAGGACTTACATCATGTTGTTTACCACCTTAGACTCTCTAGTTTGGGGACCATCTTTCATATCTGAGAGTGTCTTTTGGTATCTTCCATCAGAATATATCTTTACTTCCTGCAATGTTTTCATGCCCCTCTTTGAGTTATGCCCTTGGTGGGTACCATGCTGGGCTGTCCGTTTATATCCATTTATATCCCTGTAGAGCAGCGCCATCCTAGCCATGTTTCCATCAGGTGTCAAGGTGGAGCCCCGCTCATTTCATCCACTGAGATGTTCTATCAGCTGCTCTCTCTTGGGCATCCCAGAATTACTGTCATAGGTTTCCCAGGTTGAGGATTTCCAAGAGGTAGTAGGGTTGTCTCTGGTTCAGTCTGGCCCTTCAGTTGAGTCTGGGTATGTGTTGGGTGCTGGAGGCCTTGCTTCCATGTGTGGAGTAGAGGGAGATTTGCAGGGTTACTGTTACGTGGCTCAGAAAGATGAAGTCACACTTTTGCACATAAGTTGTCCCTGTGGTAAAGCATAGAAGGCAATTGACCCAGTCAATGAATGAATGCTTTGAAAACTGGAGTATAAAGTTAGACGCAGGTAGGTGAAGGGACAAGCAAACTGGAGTTAGTGGTGGGGCTGGTGCCAGAGCCAGGAGCTCTTGACTTGCCTGTCACACTGCTCCCTTTGAACTCTCTCCCCCTCCAGTCTTTGCACTTACTACCACCATCTTGAACACTTTTCTGTCTTCTGCTTACTGTCGCCTCACTTTAGAGATTGCTTCCTGTTTACCTTTTTCCTGCTCATTTCAGGGAGCTTGCTGCACATTCTTTTAGTTTTTGAAAAATCTTTCCTTTATTCTTACATAATTATTCAGTTGTCACCTCTGTATTCAGTCTGCTTATCTTCTCTACCCAGGGGACTAGGAAGCACAACTATTTTCTTCACTAAGATATACTCAGAGGTTAGCCTGGGTCTAACACAAATAGACTCTAAATAAATACTTGTTAAGTAGATGAGTACAAGTGATCAAAAACAAACTTGATTTTCTCTTGCCTATTCATATTAAATGCCTGATTATTCCTGCAAAGGGCATCAATTGTTATTGATTTTTGTATATTATTGAAGATATTTTTGTCTCTAGCATAACTGTGGCTGTGTGGGATTTTGTTATAGTTATCTCTGTAAAAATCCAAACTGAGTGCCACTCATAAGTTAGCAATTTTTAAAATTGGTGTTGATTTAATAGATTGGGCTTTTTTTTGAGGGGGTCATACCTGGCAATGCTCAAGGGTTACTCCTAGTTCGCACTCAGGAATTATGCCTGGTGGTGCTCCGGTGTCCATATGGGATGCTGGGGATCCAACCCGGTTGGCCGCATGCAAGGCAGGCGTCCTGCCTACTGTGCTATCGCTCTGGCCCAGGGCTGTGGTTTATCAGTTTATTTCGCTGTAGATGTTTATTTATTCTTTATTCTTTTTAGAAGTGAGGTTTAATACTGTTTAGATCATCTTCATTTCCATATATTAAAATGAATGATGAAAATAATTACTTTTCTTAATTGGATTTACAGTGCTTCTTGGCGAGGGTTTTTTTTTTTAACAGTGTTTATGTTTAGAAAAAGTTTCATATGATTTATAATAAAGCAAGCAACTCCACTGGACTTTTCTTCATTTCTAACGTAAACTCTGAGTGTTCCTATCACCAAGAAGGGCTTTTCCAAGCCAGGTTGGCATGTTTTATTCCCAGAGAAAGCCTGTATTGTTCGGCAGTGTGTGATGTGGTTTAGCAGGCTCCGAGAAGATTAGCTCAATGGTATCTATGGATGGTCACACCCTACATTACTTGAACTGAACAGTTTTAAAGAGGTGGAAAATCTGATGCATGCTCTTTCCCAGACACTTGGGAGAAAAACTGAGGAGGTGGGGAGTGAAACACCAGAGTTATTCCTTTATATTCTCCAGTGTGCTGTATGACACCGGGCAATGGCATTAACTTCTCTGGGCGTTAAAGCCCTCCTTCTGTAATGTGATGATAGATAAGCCATCTTCCTCCAAGTCACTCAGATTTCAGGAGATAATGTATGAAAGGTATCACAATTACAGGAAAATCGGACAGGGTGACGGCTAAGGGCACGGGCTCTGGAAGTGTTGTCTGGGCTTGAGCTGTAAATCTTGTTTATTGTCTGGGTCACTTTGACTGAAAGATTCCTATGTTCTTTTTCATATGTAAAATGGAGATAGTGATAATATCTGTGACTTAGGGATTTTATGATGCATACCAGATTGTTTTCCATATCTGCATAACAACTTCTGGTACACAGCAAATGTGCACTTATCTGAGCCCATTTTTGTGGTTTTTGGAGATGATTCTAGTTGTAATGCTGTATGAAAAATCAACGGATAATGGCCATGTAAAGTGCCTTGCATAGGTCCTGGAAGGTGGAACATATTCAATAGTCGCAGCTATAGTGGTGACTTTTTTCTTGTAATTGTTACTATCATTACTATTGTTGTAGGTTTTTTTTTTTTTTTTTAAGTTTTTGGGTCTCTCTTGGCAATGTTCAGGGGGTTGTTCCTGGCTCTGCTCTCAGGAATTACTTCTTTCAGTGCTTGTGGGATGATATGGAATCTCAGGTAGTGAGCCTGGGTTTGGCATGTGCAAGGCAAGTTTCTTACCTACTGTGCTATCACCCAGCCCCATGTAGCCATTATTTTTAATTCTACCACTGAAGCATCTTTTGATTTAAAGAGACTGTTTAGTCTAAAGTGGGTTCCATAATCTCTCTGTGGGAAGCTACATGATTAATATGTAGAAAGTAATCTTGATCTATTGTTGCTGTTTGTGTACTTATGTAAATAGAGCTAATTCAACAAATTGAAAGTATTTAGAGAAAGTCTCATTCATTCACAATTTTAGGTCATAAATGTTCAGTTAATCAGGGTCAGTGTTAGACAAACAGTTTTATATATGGGGGGAAGTTACCTCATAGGAAACATTAGAAACAAAAATTTCCATAATAAATAAAAGCTATCATGTAAACTATGTTTAGGGTCAAGTCTTTATTCATGTCTTAACTGGGATCGTGTTCGCAGTGTTTTGACATTTTAAATGTTGTCAGAAATCTTGATGTTAAATCTTATTTGAGTGATAATCTTGTATCATAACCACACATCACCGGAAATGGCTAAGCACCGATTCTAGCTTTGCTAACATTTTCCACTTTAGTCATTTGGATCACTGTTTCCACAATATCCACATTTAATTCTTTGAGGTGTTTTGGAATATCTTAAGTTCAGTTTCCCTTTATTCCTTCAAAGAAGGTAGGGAAAGGAAAGCAGCAATATAACAATTGTAATATTAATGGTATTTAAGAATAGCCAGACTAACATTTAACCAGCGGTCCCATGTGGTTTTATTTTATTTTTTTTCTAATACTTTGTTTTCTACTTAAAGATTTAATATTATAGTTTAGATAGCATGTTTCAGTAGTGTTAACATATATTGTATTAAATTATAAAATTATAGCACTCCCATCAGTGTGCTTAAGACTGTGTTGCTTCCAAATGACCCTCTTCATTGCTCAACCACTTCCTTGCCCCTGCACAGAAACTTTGCTTGATAATCTGCATTTTGTAATCCAAGCCAAGGGTTTGATACTATTCTATATTGTTTTATATTATTTTCCTATGCCATTATTATTTTATATCATTTCTCTGTATAATTATTATTCTATATTATTTTCCTGTACAAAAAGCTGAATGAGATCAATGTTTGTCTTATTCTCTCTGATTATTTCACTTAACATCATAACTCCCAGTTCTGCCCAGGATGTAGCAAACTATTATTTCCCTTTTCTTTCTTTCTTTCTTTCTTTCTTTCTTTCTTTCTTTCTTTCTTTCTTTCTTTCTTTCTTTCTTTCTTTCTTTCTTTCTTTCTTTCTTTCTTTCTTTCTTTCTTTCTTTCTTTCCTTCCTTCCTTCCTTCCTTTTCCTTCCTTCCTTCTTCCTTCCTTCCTTCCCTCCCTTCCTTCCTTCCTTCCTTCCTTCCTCTTCCTTCCTTCCTTCCTTCCTTCCTTCCTTCCTTCCTTCCTTCCTTCCTTCCTTCCTTCCCTTCCTTCCTTCCTTCCTTCCTTCCCTTCCTTCCTTCCTTCCTTCCTTCCTTCCTTCCTTCCTTTCCCTTCCTTCCTTCCTTTTCCCTTCCTTCCTTCCTTTCTTTCTTTTCTTTCTCTCCCTCCCCTGCTCTCTCCTTCCCTCCCTCCCTCCCTCCTCTTGCTCCCTCCTTCCTCACTCCCTCCCTCTCACTCCCTCCCTCTCTCCCTCGCTCCCTCCCTCTTGCTCCCTCCCTCTCTCCCTCTCTCCCTCTTCCCTCCCTCCCTCCCTCCCTCCCTCCTCCCTCCCCCCCTCCCTCCCCCCCCTCCCTCCCTCCCTCCCTCCCTCCCTCCTCCCTCCCTCCTTCCTTCCTTCCTTCCTTCCTTCCTTCCTTCCTTCCTTCCTTCCTTCCTTCCTTCCTTCCTTCCTTCCTTCCTTCCTTCCTTCCTTCCTTCCTTCCTTTTAGGATGACACCCAGCAATGCTCAGGGGTTGTTCCTGACTCTCTTCTCAGGAATTACTCCTGGCAGTGCTTGGGGGACAATATGGGATGCCAGAAATCAAACCCAGATCAACTGTGTGCAAGGCAAATGCCCTACCCACTATACTGTCACTCGAGCCCTTAGTCATTTTTTTTAATAGCTCTATAGCACTCCAGCATGGATATATACCACTCCTTTTAATCCATTCTTTGTGTTTTTAATGCAAGGTGAGAACTTGCAGTGAATAGTTGGATCTGCTGACTATACTTGGTTATGTTATGTCTAGGTTATCAGGTAAGCTTAAGTCACACTGTAGAAGTGTTGACTGGAGTATCAACAATCTATGTTTTGGAAGATGAGTAAAGTTATTCTATAAAAAATATATGGAGGGGGCCAGAGTGATAGCACAGCAGGTAGGTTGTTTGACTTGCATGTGGCCTACCTGGGTTTGATCCCTGGAATCCCATATGGTTCTACTCAGCACCAACCAGGAGTAATTCCTGAGTGCAGAACCAGGAGTAACCCCTGAGCATCAC
>JAJIBD010009864.1:0-90028 GCA_021461705.1 Cryptotis parvus
CGGGGCCAGAGTCCACGCCGCCCCTCTGCTGCCCACACGGCCCCTCCACTGTCCACTCCTCTCTTTGCCCTCTGCTCTTGTTTGTCAGGGATGACTGCACTGGGTCATCCCCAAAATGACCCCTGGGTTCAGCCCTTCGCGGGTCCCCTCCGTGGCCTCCAGGAAGGAAGGGCCGGGCCAACCCTGACCGCAGCTGGGCGCTCCTTGCCGGGGCTGTGGGCACTTCCTGTTCCTTCTCTCCAGCACCCCAGACAGGCCCCCGCAGCTCCACTCACCATCAGGACCACCGGGCACCGGAGGGAGCGGGGCCCACAGCAGAGAGGCGGGGTCCTGGCCCCCAAACCATCGCCCCGTCCGTTTGAGGCTGGGGTCTCTATCGGCTGCTTGGAAAGTGAGTCAGAAGTTATGGCTGAGGTGGGGGGCTCTGACCCTAGGTCCCTCCAGGGCTTATGCTGTGGCCGGGATAGTGGCCAGGGCCCGTAACCTCGTCAGGGCCACAGCGAACCCTGGGAGTGATGGGGGGTGAGGGGCTGCTCCCACCCACCTACCCCTCCCTCACCTGCCCGCACCTCCCTCTGTCCATCCTGACCCTCTCTCTGTCCGTCCCTCTGTCCGTCCCTCTGTCCCTGCCTCAGCTGCTCCCACCTGACCGAGGCTGAGACTGTCCCGGCTGCAGGCGCAGGGCAGAGGCCGGGAAGGGTGGTGCAGGTCCCTGAGGGCAAGGTGGCCTCTCTCAGGCTTGCTGGCCACCAGGAGGGTCGGGGTGGGCGCCTAGCAGAGCAGTTACAGGGACGTGGCTAGAGCAGGCCGCTCTGGGGCGGAGAAATCACCAGCCCAGCACCCCCTGAAACAGCCTTTCAGCTTCCAGCATGGCACCAGGTGGCACATGTGTACCCAGTTCCCTGGCCCCGGGCAGCAGAAGTGTCCCTGAGGTGGTGAGGCCCGCTCTGGACACTGTTCAGGGCTGTGTGGTCCAGTGGCCTGCATTAGGGCGCCCGTGGTCCAGTGGCCTGTGTTAGGGCACCCGTGGTCCAGTGACCTGCATTAGAGCATCCGTGGTCCAGTGGCCTGCATTAGGGCATCCGTGGTCCAGTGGCCTGCGTTAGAGCATCCATGGTCCAGTGGCCTGTGTTAGGGAATCCGTGGTCCAGTGGCCTGCGTTAGGGTATCCGTGGTCCAGTGGCCTGCGTTAGGGCATCCGTGGTCCAGTGGCCTGCGTTAGGGTATCCGTGGTCCAGTGGCCTGTGTTAGGGCATCCGTGGTCCAGTGGCCTGTGTTAGGGCATCCGTGGTCCAGTGGCCTGCATTAGGGCATCCCAGTGGTCCAGTGACCTGCATTAGGGTATCCGTGGTCCAGTGGCCTGAGTTAGGGCATCCGTGGTCCAGTGACCTGCGTTAGGGGTATCCGTGGTCCAGTGGCCTGCGTTAGGGCATCCGTGGTCCAGTGGCCTGTGTTAGGGCATCCGTGGTCCAGTGGCCTGCGTTAGGGCATCTGTGGTCGGGCCTGCATTAGGTAGCCTGTGGTCCAGTGGCCTGCGTTAGGGCATCCGTGGTCCAGTGGCCTGAGTTAGGGCATCTGTGGTCCATGGCCTGCATTAGGGCATCCGTGGTCCAGTGGCCTGCGTTAGGGCGCCTGTGGTCCAGTGGCCTGCGTTAGGGCACCCGTGGTCCAGTGGCCTGCGTTAGGGCATCTGTGGTCCAGTGGCCTGCGTTAGGGCATCTGTGGTCCAGTGGCCTGCATTAGAGCATCCGTGGTCCAGTGGCCTGCGTTAGGGCACCCGTGGTCCAGTGGCCTGCGTTAGGGCATCTGTGGTCCAGTGGCCTGCATTAAGGTATCCGTGTCGCAGTGAGGGCCGCCTCCTCTCTCCTTCCCCCGCAGAAGCAGCCCCCCACCCCATCTTCCAAGCTCCCCATGAAGGATTCAGCAGAAGTCACACCCCTGTACACCCTTCCAGAACCTTCCATGACCTTCCAGATCCTTCCAAGCTTGCTTCCAGAGTGTCTCTGACTTGCCAGGTGACTGAGATCTCAGGACAGCTCTTGCGTCTCCCTCAACGCTCAGAGCTGGCACCTGTAGGTGGCACGTGTCCTCCCATGAGACCCCAAAGTGCTCCTGGCCCTGGGGGGGGGCCCAGCTGCAGTCACGCACGCAGGCCGGTCAATAGGGCTATTGTGGAGACTGGACGGGATTCCAGAACCTTCCTCAGCGGCTCATCCGCTTGAAAATGTTATGACAACAAATCTCCAGGGGACGAGTGTCCTGCCCAGGCCCGCGCTGGGGCCAGCCTCTGGCCAGGACTTGGCTCTCTGGCATTGCTGGCAGGCACACCCCAAAGGGACACTCTCCTCCACAGTGTTTGGGGAGCCTCCAGTGCTGGCTCGGCCGAATCAGGCAGGCCCAGGACCAGGGGAGGCTGTGTGGCCCGTAATGGGTGGACAGGTGGAGCGCCCATGTCCATCCAGCACTCGGGAAAGTCACCTCCTGCCCACACCCAGGGTCACTGCGGGGACAGAACCCACATGCGCAGGACAGGCGGGTGTGTGGGGGCAGTGGGAAGGGCGGGGCCGGGGCAGCGGGAGGCGGGGCCAGGGCAGCGGGAGAGGCGGGACCAGGGCAGCGGGAGGGGGCGGCCAGGGCCGCGCCGGGAGAGGCGGGGCGTCCGCTCAGCAGAGGCAGCGGCTGAAGTTCCCTCACACCCGGGGCCGCGCGTGCTTCCGCTTCTGCTCTGTGCACGGACCCCTCTAGCGCGAGGCTGTCTCGGGCCCTCCCTGCTCTGTTGTTAGAATGTCCTTCTGGGGCGCCCCTGCTGCGGCTTCCTGGTGTGAAAGACAAGTGGGAGCCGTGGGTGAGCCCACAGCCAGGGGCTGCGGCCTGGCTCTCTGGGCTAGCGGTGGGGGGTTCGCACTGCCAGGCGGGGAGGGCTGCAGGGTGCTCGGTGGGGCAGCGGCTGTTTCCAGGGGGCTGTGGGCGGGCACAGACGGCCCTGGGTGTCCGCGGGCGGCTGGGCTGGTGCTTCCACTGGGGCCCTCCCTGGGCCAGGGGTGTGGGGATGAGACCCTGGTGGGGTCTTCGCCGTGGGCGGTGTGCGCAAGGAGGAGGGGCGCTGGGTCCGCCTGTCTGCGTGTTCCTGTGTGTGTGTCTGCGTGCCCGCCCTCACGTGTGTGCTCTGTGTGCACATGTGCGTGTTTAACATGTTTGTGCATGCGTGTGCACATGTGTGCTAGTATGTGTTGGCGTGTCTGCTCCTGTGCCTAGTGTATGAGCGCTCACGTGCTCTTCAGCATACGGCCACGTGCTCTGTCTGCGTGAGAAAAGGGCTAGGGAGGGCCGCTCCCTCCGCCAGTGCTCCCTGCGGACTCTCTGCAGTGCTCTCTCTGGGGACTCTCTTCCAGGCTCCCGCCTTATTTCAGAGCCGCTCTCCTGCCTGCTCTCTTTCCTCCAAGTGCTCAGCCCCAAATACGCCAGCAACTGGCATGGTGTCCCCGCTCCTCAGCTCAGGGGCCATTTCCAGTGTTTTGTGAGGGTAGCTGGGGTTCCCCAGCAGAGCCCGGAGTGTCGAGCTGGGTGGACACCAGATCACACAGGAGACAGCAAAGCAGAGAGGAGCCGAGGGGAGGGGATGAGAGTGGGGTGAGGTCCAGGAGGTGAGTGGGTGAATGGAGGCGTGCGAGGGTGTGGGGTGGAGGGAGAACATGAGAACATGAGAGAAAGCAGAACAAAGTAACGAGCGACGGCGGGTGTAGGAGTGAGTGGAGGTGTGCTGGAGTGAGCACAGGCATGAATTCAGGACTGAATGAATGCATGAGTGAGTGCAGGAATGAATGAGTGCAGGGGTGAATGAGTGCCTGAGTGCAGGGGTGAATGAGTGCAGGGGTGAATGAGTGCCTGAGTGCAGGGTGAATGAGTGCAGGGGTGAATGAGTGCCGGAGTGAATGAGTGCGTGAATGCAGGGGTGAATGAGTGCGGTGAATGAGTGTGTAAATGCAGGGATGAATGAGTGCGTGAGTGCAGGGGTGAAAGAGTGCAGGGGTGAATGAGTGCGTGAGTACAGGGGTGAATGAGTGCCTGAGTGCAGGGTGAATGAGTGCAGGGATGAATGAGTGCGTGAATGCAGGGGTGAATGAGTGCAGGGGGGATGAGTGCATGAGTGCAGGGGGTGAATGAGTGGGGCGAATGAGTGCATGAGTGCAGGGGGTGAATGAGTGCCTGAGTGCAGGGGTGAATGAGTGCAGGGATGAATGAGTGCGTGAATGCAGGGGTGAATGAGTGCAGGGTGATAGTGCAGGGGTGAAGAGTCGGGTGAATGTGAGTCGGGGTGATGAGTGCAGGGTGAATGAGTGTGTGATGCGGTGAATGAGTGCGTGGTGCAGGGGTGAATGAGTGCAGGGGTGAATGAGTGCGTGAGTGCAGGGGTGAATGAGTGCAGGGGTGAATGAGTGTGTGAATGCAGGGGTGAATGAGTGCGTGAGTGCAGGGGTGAATGAGTGCAGGGATGAATGAGTGCGTGAATGCAGGGGTGAATGAGTGCAGGGGTGAATGAGTGCATGGAGTGCAGGGGTGAATGAGTGCGTGAGTGCAGGGGTGAATAATTATGAGTGCAGGAGTAGATGAGTGCGTAAGTGCAGGGGTGATTGCGTGCATGAGTATGGGGGGGTGAATGAGTGCAGGGGTGTATAATTGTGAGTGCAGGGTAAATGAGTGCGTGAATGCAGGGGTGCATGAGTGCAGGGGTGAATGAGTGCGTAGTAGCGGGTGTGAATGAGTGTGTGAGTGCAGAGGTGAGTGAGTGCGTGAGTGCCGAGTAGGGCGTGTGTAGTGTAACACGAGTGTTGGGACGATGCGTGCCAGAGCACGGGAGAGAGCTGATCTCGGTGGGGCCTGTGAGGGGTCGGGGCAGCCCCCCAGACACCCCCTTGGGCCCCTGCCCCCTATCAGTGTCGGAGCACCGTGTCCCTGCGTCAGCGAAGGGTCCTGGTGAGACACGGGCCGCGGGGCAGCGCTGAGCTGGGAGGGGGGCACTGAGGGCCGTGAGCACTCAGCGGGGTCCCACAGCCTGCGTGAGCAGCTGTCCCCAGACACGCCCGTAATTAAAGGCTCACGCAGACATCTGAGGAATGTGTGCCTGCCGCGGGCCGAGCAGAGACGGGTTTGTCTGAGCCGCAGCCAAGCGGGTGAACCCGGGTGTCAGCATCTCCCCAGCCACGCAAGTGGCGGCTCCCACCCGTGCCCCGTGTGGCTCCACTGCGCTGCCTGACGTGCTGGCTACTAGCCAGGCCCTTAGCAGCACGCGGGCGCGCAGCACCCGCAGTTCTCTCTGCACCAGAGGGGCCTGGCGCCCCCACCCCCCCCCCACACTGACAGCCCCACCCCTGTCCCGCCCTGGAAACGGGGCTCTGCGGGGCTCAACGCTCAGGGCCTGAGGCGCGCCCGCTCCCAAGCCAGTAGGAACGGGGTGATGGGTTTAGGGGTGGCATGTTGGGTATGTCTTGTTTCCTTTGCGTTGATGCTCAGGGATCACTCCTGGCTCTGCTGGGGGACCCTGTGGGGTGCTCGAGAGGGAACAGGTCAGCTGTGTGCGGGGCCAGTGCCCTGTCCCCTTGCTGTCGCTCTGTGCACTGGCCCTGTCAGATAGTGCCTCACCTGATGCTTCTTCCTGGTTTGTGTTTCGATGTTGGCGTCTGCTGTGGCTCCCCAGTGGCCTGTGCCGCGCTGTTCTGTGTGGCTCGCGCTCCCGTCTGTGGAAACCGACTCTGGCAGGAGACTGGGGTGGCCCGGCCTGTGGGGGCAGGTCTCTGCCCGGCGGGCCGCAGCTCTGCTGACTGGCACGGGGAGGCCCTGGCTTCTTGGCGCCCCTCATTTCTGCGCCCAACGTCAGGCTGTGGCCTGCGGCTGGGAATACAGAGCACAGTGTCTTGCAGCTGGGCGGCGGCCCCCTGGCCACCGGGGCCCTGACCACAACAGAGCTCAGAGCCAGGCCCAGGGGTTCACAGGGCCTCGGGGACCCCAAGCTGGGGCCTCTCCAGGCACTCCGGCGCGTCGGGGTCTTGCCGAGAAGGTGCTTCCGTCTCCCGAGCCTGCGGGGCTCAGCCTCGAGGGACCGTGGCACAGGAGCAGCCCTCAGAGCTGGACGGCGGCTGCCTCCCTGCACTGGGCTACTGCCCCCAGGAGCAAAGGGGAGTCAGGCTCACGCTCCGTGGCGGGAGCCACCACCTGTGTGTGGGGGTCTCCAGCCTCCTCCCCCCTCAGAGTGTGTCCTCGTGTGCCGGCGGTGCCTTGGCATCTGGGTCTAGGGACATGCACCTGGACCTCAGGGAGGCAGCCTGGGCCTCTGGTCTTAGTGAGGGGGCCAGGACACGAGAGGCCTTTGTGCTCCAGCCTCTGGGTCGCCGTCTCCTTGGGACCCCCACATACACACACGCACACGCACACACACACACACACTGCACTGCAGACGCCGGTCACCCAGTTTCCAGGAGCACCAGGCCCAGCTGCCTGATGCTGGCAGCAGAGAGAAGGAACCCAGCGGGGCTTGTCCAAAGGAAGGAGCACAGTCATGGGCATGTCTTGGGCAGGCGGGCAGGTCACCGGTGGGCACGCCCTGGGCAAGCGGGCAGGTCAACGGTGGGCACGCCCTGGGCAAGCGGGCAGGTCACCGAACAATGCTGCAAATCTGTGAATTGAGCAGAGCGGTTTGGGATTCAGAGTGTGTCCCTGGTGGGTGGGGGTGGGAGGACCAGGGACCCCAGCATCGGGGCGGAACTGAGCTGGGCACCTGGGGCTCTGGGGGTGGGACGGGGAGCCCAGCTCGGAGGGCTCCTGCAGGAGGTGGCGCCGGGCCGGGGCCTCCCCACGAGCATCCCCTCCTGTTCCTATTCCTACCGAGGCTGCCAGAGCCCTTGAAGTGTCTGAGAACCTTCCAGTGGAGACAGAAACACCCGCAGACAGGGCTTCACGCTTGGGCTCGGGGCCAGCCCTGGCCAGCCGCAGTTTCCATGCCCGAGGATTCTGCGTCCAGCTGCCACCCGGCCTCTGCTCGGGGCACTGACATCAGGCCGAGGAAGGAAGTGGGCATGTCCAGCGTCTGGCCCTGCTCATGGGCTTGGGGGCGGGGCGCTGGCGTCAGGGCCCAGCCGGGTCATCTCTCTCGCGCCTGCTACCCATCGACCTGCGAGTGGGCACGGGGCCAGTGGGAGCAGGGCTGGGCCGCCTTGGCACCGTGTGGCCCTTAGTCATAGCAGTTCACTTCTTCCATGCCCTGCCCTGGGCCGCGCCCACCACATCCCCCTGGGCGGGACCCAGCCGGGGCTGCCCCTCAGGGCCCCAGCAGGGCACACGGCAGAGCCGCCTGGGGCCGGGCTCCCCCTCCCCTGCTGCGGGTCGCCCCTGCGGCCCCTCCACATTTCCCGTCTGACTTGACAGCTGCCAACCTGCATCTTCAATCTGTGTGATTGTGCGTGTGCGTGTGTGTGTGTGTGTGCATACGTGAGTGTGGGGGGGCTGCAGGTGTGTGTGCGTGTGAGGGTGGGTATGTGTGTGTTGGTATGTGTGTGCATGTGTGTGTCTGAGACCCTGCAGCTGGGGGCTGGCGCCCCGGGATCGAGGTGCCCCACCCCCTCCTGACCTCAGCTTGAACCTCGCAAGCACACGGTTTCTACAGCCCCAAAATGAGGCCTTTGGGGACAAGGTCTCCCTGCTAGGAGTTGGGGCAGGGCCTGTGCCCCGAGAGGGGGAGATAAGATCAGACCCCCAGGCTCTGCCGATGTCACGTGACCCCCTCAGGGAACATTCAGTAATGCCTGTGGACAGAGACTGGGGCCTCTTACAGGGAGGGGCCCGGACTGGCCCCCAAGGCCGTGCTGGGGCACCCTAAGATCAGGTCAGCGGCTGGTCTTGATGCTGCCCGCTGAGGCCGCCTTGTTGGCACCTGATGCCCGACACTGGTGTTGGGGGACGGAGCTCAGACGTCTGCTGCAGGCGGGCACAGCCCCGGGACAGTCGGAGGCTGCACTCGGGCTCCTGGGCACGAGCAGGTGCTGGCCCCAGCTCTGCCCCCACCGCGGGGAGCAAAGACTGTCTCGGAGACGGCACCACGGTGGCACTCGAGGCACTGCATTGCCCTCGGGTGATCAGGGCCGTCCAGAGCTCACTGGGATCCAATGAGGCGGGCAGGGCCCGCCAGCTCTGTCTGCTGGGCCCACCATGGGGACCAGGCCCATGGGCAGAGCAGTGACAGGGCTACAAGCCTGAGGGCAGAGTGGCCCCTGGGGAGCCGGTGCCTCGGAACAGAGACTGGACACAGTTGAGGGGCCTGGGAGTCAGCGGAGTGGCCTGATCCAGAGTCCCCGCTGTCCTCACCCTGGGAGTGACCCTCAGCGGCTGCAGGGAATGGCTGCTCCCACACTGCCCCGGGCACTCCAGTGTATGCAGAGCCGGTGGGGCAGGCACTTGGGCTGGGCCCTGAGTGACCCTCAGCAGTGCAGGGACCTGGGCTGGGCCCTGAGTGACCCTCAGCGGTGCAGGGACCTGAGCGAGCTGGTGTCCGGATCACGCCAGGGACCGACCATGGAAGTAGGGGTGAAGAAAGGGAGAGGGGTGGCGCGGGCCACGGGAGCCCCGCCAGCAGGGCTGGAGGACAGGGGCATCTCAGGGTCACGGCCAAGGTCACCCCGCACCTGGGGGCAAGTGTGTTTCCAACTCTCCAGAACTGCTGGCTCTGGGGCCGCTGAGGGCCAGTGTCGGGTGACACTGTCGGGCTTTTTACCAACAGGGGTCCCAGTGAAATCCCATACCATGCACAGCTATGTGTGCGTATGTGCATGTGTGTGCATGCGTGTGCATGCGTGTACGTGTGTGCCTGAGCACGGGCGCAAAGTTTCCTCAGCCCAGAAACGACCTTTTGGAGACAAGGTCCTCACTAGAAGCTGACCGCGCCAGGGTGCCACCCAGATGCTACCCAGGGTCTCTGCCCGTCTAGCCATGGACACGGTTGGGCCACCCTGAGCCACCAGCCAGGCCACAGGAGGGAAGGACACCTCAAGCCTGAGCCCTCATGTGTGCAGGGGTCCAGCCCGGGAACAGGGCAGGGATGAGGCAGGGCTGGGGCCAGGGACCGTGTGGTCCCATCAGTCTTTCCACGCAACCCCGAGCCTTCCCCAAGATCTCAGGCCGCCTGGCACGCCCTGTGCCCCGCCATGTCCCGTCGGAATCCAGAACCCCTCAGCCGCCAACGAACTGAGCCTTAGCAGGCAGCTTTGCAGTCACTCCGCTCTGCAGCCCTGCCGCCAGCCGCTCTCAGGACCGGAGCCAGTGGTGTTGGACTGTCCAGCGAGACATTGTCCGGGAGGTGTTTGATCAAGGTGCCGGCAGGTTCTTTGGCCTGAGTGCTTGGGTGGGGCACAATCCCGGACGACTTCCTGGAGGAGGTGGCATTTGGCACCTGCTGTGAAGAATCAACAGGATTTAGGGAGGCCACAGAAACTTCCTTCCCACTGGGCAGGATTGCCGGGTGGCCCCTGGGAGGTAACCTGAGCCCAAGTGCCCCTGGAGAAGGGCGTCCTTCCCTGGCAGGGAGGAGGTGCCCAGCCCCAGTTCCCGGGCGTGTTGGGTAGGGGGCGGAGGAGGCTGTCGGCTCCAGCCTCCTCAGGGAGGCAGTCAAGTCACATGCTAGGAGCCAGGGGAGTGCCTCCGGTCAGGAAAGCCCTCCCCACGCTGACTTCAGGTGGCCCAGGGCCCTGCCCAGTGGAGCCCAGGAGCCGCCTTGGTCACTGCCCACCTTAGATCTGGGTCTGCAGGGAGTCGGTGAGGGCTGCAGCAAGCCAGGGGAGGCTCCCGGGTGGAGGTGAGGAAGTGAGTGGCAGAGGGGGAGGGGGAGGGGCCGGCCCGGAGGACGCTTGGATTTGAACCGCGAGCCGGGCGAGGTGAGCGGCGGCACCTGCGGGGAGTCTGCTGGAAAGGTGGGGGCCTGCCGGCGTTTCCTGGGCCCTGGGAGCCGCCGCGCATCGCGCCGGGGCGGGCGGCGGGGGCCGGGGGCCGGGCGGGCGGACCAGGGAGGCGGCCACGTCCGGCGGGGCGGGAGGCCCGGCCCCCTGCGCGCGCCGACGCCGCTCTCGTTCTGCAGCCGCGGCCGCGGCGGATGCGGAGCGCGCGCGGGCGGCTGGTTCCCGCGCACCGACGGCCGCGATGCGGGTCCACGACAACTACTCTACGCTCCCGGCCGAGGACCGCAGCGTCCACATCATCAACATCTGCGCGCTCGAGGACAGCGGCCGCCGAGCGTCCGAAGGAACTGTGAGTGCAGGGCGGGGCGCGCGGGCTTCGGCTCGGCGGGTCGGGGCGCGCGGGTGCGGCAGGTGCAGGGCGCCCAGGCAGCGGCACCTGCGCGCCCTGGACCAAGAGGGCGGCGGCAAGCGGGACCCACAGACTCAGGGCGCGCAGGGCGCGGCTAGGGGCGCCACCGTGCACGTGGTCGGGTACGGGGCACCCCAGCCCCACCCCGGGAGACCCCTGTCCGGGCAAGGTGGGGCCCTGGCTGGGACTTTCCCTTCCCACATGAGTCCTGGGGGACACAGTGTGGGAGTACCAGCCCAGACGCCGACCGGGACAGCCGTGGAGAGCTTTTGACTTCTCCCTCAGCTGCAGGAAGGGGTGGTGGGCACCCCAGCTCTGCCGGGCTGAGCCGCCTCTGGCTCCCGCAAGGCGCCACCCTATTGTCTGGGCCTGATTTGGGGGTACCCAGTGAGAAGTCAGCTCCGGGCAGGCCACATGATAGGACTCCCCTCTCTGGGGTCTGCTGACCTACCCTTTGGGGTCTGACGACGGTCCCCAGAGCACCGGATTGCCGCGAGCGGGGGTGGCTGAAAGTCAAAACAAAGTTTTGCTCCCGGAGGAGAGATGAGGCCAGCCAGGGGTCAGCAGGGCTGGTCCCTCGGGGTCCCTCTGCTCCCCGCCCTCCCCATCCCCGTGTCCGTCTGTCTCCCCCAGCACCCCGAGCCCCAGCACCCTGCTCCTAGAAAGAGAGGTCGCTGGAGCCCCGGTTCCATCCCAGATCTCTCTGGGGTTCTCGTGGGAACCTGGGGCTCCTCTGCATCCGGGCTGCCCAGGGCCGCAGGAGGTGAGGGGCTGGGGCCGGACCGCCTGGGACACTTACACAGTTGCCCCCAACGCTGCCCTCGGGGCTCCTGGATGCCCACTCGGAACCGAGAGCAGAGGGGGCAAAGCCCCGGCTGCAACACGGGGTCTGAGTGAGGGGGCTGCTGCTACCACAGATGAGGAAACTGAGGCCGAGCAGGGACTGTCCATGTCCACTGCTGGGATGGACGTGGGGAGCCAGGAGTGGTCTGCCAGCCCCAGACTCCCCCAGGAATGGCAAGACCCGAAGTGTGGACCCCAGTGAGGAGACGGGACTGGTGGCCGTGAGGGCCGTAGGCGGGGCCAGCGGGTGGTCCGGGATGACCAGGCACATGTGAGGTCAGGGCCGGCAGCCGCAGCCTCTGCTGTTTCCCCTTTGAGGACCTTTCACTCCTCGGGACCCACAACTGCCCCAAAGCCACAAGCACCCATGGCACCACCCGCCCTTCTCCAAGGCGGGGTTCCTCGGCCCCTCGCGCTGAGCCATGGGCACTTGTCACGGCGGAGGGCAGGCGAATGGCCAGACCCCCTCCCCTTGCCACAGGCAGAGCCAGGCAGAGACCTTGGCGGGGGGGGGGGGCCTGTGCGCCGGGAGCAAACGTCTCCCAGGAACCCCCAATGCTGCCCCAGCCAGTAATTGCCACTGCTGCGGCTCCAGTTGAGTCACCCGCCAGGCGGTTCCGTGCCTGCAGAGGCCGGAGGCGTGGGGCCGCATTCCAGAAAGTCCCTCTGGGTTCCCAGACACGGCCCAGCCCGGTAGGCAGAGTCCGACCCTGCGGGAGGCCCGGCCTGTCCCTGTTTCTCCGCTCCCCTCTGAGCTGACCAGCCTCGCTTCACCGGAGGAGGGTGTCAGGCCAGGGCCAGTCCGGGGCACGGGGCAGGAGGTGGTCGTGTGCCCGGCCGAGTGGCCGCTGTCTGTGGCCCGGGTGTGGGCGACATGCCCCCGACACGGCGGCCGCCTCCCGCGAGAGCTGCCGGGGAGATAACCAGTGTGTCTGCAGAGATGGTTCGTGATCGCTGAGGGCACAGCGCCAGGTCATAGACGGAGGGGCCGGGAAGGTGCTGAAACAGGATCCCCAAGTCCCGAGCCAAGGCGCAGCAGGCGCCACCTTCCCCATTGCGAGAGCAAGGCAGGTGCCCAGCCCCAAGCACCCCCTCACCCATGTGGGCTCCAGGACAGCGCCCAGGAAGACGCCACAGGAGCAAAGCGTGAGGGTGCATCAGCAGCCCAGGGACCACGGGGTCTGGAACTGCCCTTCCTCCCGGCGGATGGGGGACTCTCGCGGGACCCCCGAACACTTCCTCTTCCTCTCCTGCCGCTTTCCTTCCCCAGGAAGCCCCTCCAGGACCCCAGAGCTCAGGGTGTCACCTCTGGCCACCTTTCCTCTGTTGTCACTAGAGCCCCTGGTGACCTTCATGCGGGTGCACGGGAAGGTCCAGGCTCAGAGCAGGCCTGTGCTGGGCTCAACCTGCCCTGGCCATGCCCTGGCTTGTCGACTCCATCCAGGACTCTGCAATGTGTGCATTCACTCCCTGGGATATGCATTCATTCATTCACTCCTGGGGTCTGCATTCATTCATTCATTCATTATCTAGGCTCTTCATCCATCCATCCATCCGCCTCCCTGGGATGTGCATTCATTCATTCCAGGGTCCCCTAGATGAGAAGTGCCCTGCCCTGTCCTGCCCCCAGCACCTACTAGGGCCTCTGCATTCCTTCAGGGCATGGAAGCAGCACCCCAGAACCTCCCGCCCCTGGGCCCCTCTTGTCAAAGTGGGGGCAGAGTGGAGGTGTGGTCCCTTCAGGTCCTTTGGGCAGATGGGAAACTGAGGCAGGGCTCCAGAGCCCAGTCACCTCCACCAGACTCTCCTGCTGGCCTCCCCTAATTTACCTGCTGAGCCCCCACCAGGCTTGGGCTCTGCTTTGGGTAGAACTAGAGTAAAGAGGGTGGGTGACCCCAAGGGTGGCAGTGCCCACCCTCATGGTTATGTCCACCCCTATGGTCAGTGCCCACCCTCGTGGTTATGTCCACCCTATGGTCAGTGCCCACCCTCATGGTTATGTCCACCTGTGGTCAGTGCTCACCATTATGGTCATGTCCAACCTGTGGTCAGTGTCCATTATGTGGTCAGCGCCCACCTCCAGTGGTGACCATCCACCATCATGGTCAGTGTCCACCCCATAATGTGTCCGCCCCATGTTCACCCTCATGGTCAGTTTCTACCCTGATGGTCAGTATCCACCTCATGGTCAGCATCCACTCCTATGGTCAGCTCTGCCCCTCAGGAGCCAAATAGCCAGGAATGCGGCAGCTGGTGCTAGTCCCTTACAGCGTCCTCCCGAGCCTGCAGGGGTGCGTCTGGTCCCAACGCTGCCCCCATGCCCTGATCACAGACCCTCACTTACGGACCCCGCTCACAGATCCCCACTCACGGACCCTCACAGACCCTCCCTCACAGACCCCGCTCACAGACCCTCACAGACCCTCCCTCACAGACCCCGCTCACAGACCCTCACAGACCCCCCCACTCACAGACCCTCGCTCACGGACCCTCGCTCACAGACCCTCGCTCACAGACCCTCACTCACAGACCCTCCCTCACAGACCCCCGCTCACAGACCCTCACAGACCCTCCCTCACAGACCCCGCTCACAGACCCTCACAGACCCCCCACTCCACAGACCCTCGCTCACGGACCCTCGCTCACAGACCCTCGCTCACAGACCCCCGCTCACAGACCCTCACAGACCCTCACAGACCCTCACAGACCCTCACTCACAGACCCTCACAGACCCTCACTCCACAGACCTCCGCTCACAGACCCTCACTCACAGACCCTCACTCACAGACCCTCACTCACAGACCCTCCCTCACAGACCCCCGCTCACAGACCCTCACAGACCCTCACTCACAGACCCTCCGCTCACAGACCCTCACGGACCCTCACTCACGGACCCCCGCTCACAGACCCTCACAGACCCTCACAGACCCTCACAGACCCTCACTCATAGACCCTCACTCACAGACCCTCCCTCACAGACCCCCCACTCACAGACCCTCACAGACCCTCACTCACAGACCCTCCCTCACAGACCCCGCTCACAGACCCTCACTCCACAGACCCTCACTCACAGACCCTCCCTCACAGACCCCCGCTCACAGACCCTCACTCACAGACCCTCACTCACAGACCCTCCCTCACAGACCCCCGCTCACAGACCATCACAGACCCTCACTCACAGACCCTTGCTCACAGACCCTCACGGACCCTCACTCACAGACCCCGCTCACAGACCCTCACAGACCCTCACAGACCCTCACAGACCCTCACTCACAGACCCTCACTCACAGACCCTCCCTCCACAGACCCCGCTCACAGACCCTCACAGACCCTCACTCACAGACCCCAGCTCACAGACCCGCTCACAGACCCTCACTTACAGACCCTCACTCACAGGCCCGCTCACAGACCCGCTCACAGACCCTCACTTACGGACCCTCGCTCACAGACCCGCTCACAGACCCTCACAGATCCTCCCTCACAGACCCCCACTCACGGACCCCCCATTTCCTGCCCACAGCTACTGAACTCTTTGTCCGTGGACCGCCGCCGAATGCAAAATGCGGCCTGTACTTCCGTGACGGCCAGCGGAAGGTGGACTACATTCTGGTCTACCAGCACAAGCGGTCAGCCGCCAGCAGGACGCTGGGCCGGCGTGTGCAGCCTGGGGAACCTGCCGCCCGCAGCGTCAAGCAGGACCAGCCCCTGCCCGGCTCGGGGACGCCGCTGGGGCGGGCACGGCGGAGCCCGCCTTGGACTACCACGGGACGACAAGCGCCGCGGCGGGCGGAGTATGAGGGCAACCTGCTGGAGGCCGGGCTGGAGCTGGAGCACGACTGAGGAGGTGAGGGCCGAGGAGGGTGGGGCCAAGGAGGTGAGGGCCAAGGAGGTGAGGGGCCGAGGAGGTGGGGGCCGAGGAGGTGGGGGCCGAGGAGGTGGGGGCCGAGGAGGTGAGGGCCGAGGGAGGTGGGGGCCGAGGAGGTGAGGGCCGAGGAGGTGGGGGCCGAGGAGGTGGGGGGGCCGAGGAGGTGGGGGCCGAGGAGGTGGGGGGCCAAGGAGGTGAGGGCCGAGGAGGTGGGGGCCGAGGAGGTGGGGGCCGAGGAGGTGAGGGCCGAGGAGGTGAGGGCCGAGGAGGTGGGGGCCGAGGAGGTGAGGGCCGAGGAGGTGAGGGGCCGAGGAGGTGAGGGCCGAGGAGGTGAGGGGCCGAGGAGGTGAGGGCCGAGGGAGGTGGGGCCGAGGAGGTGGGGGCCGAGGAGGTGAGGGCCGAGGGAGGTGGGGGGGCCGAGGAGGTGGGGGCCGAGGAGGTGAGGGCCGAGGAGGTGGGGGGCCGAGGAGGTGAGGGCCGAGGAGGTGGGCCCCGAGGAGGTGGGCCCGAGGAGGTGGGCCCCGAGGAGGTGGGCCCGAGGAGGTGAGGGCCGAGGAGGTGGGCCCCGAGGAGGTGAGGGCCAAGGAGGTGGGCGCCGAGGAGGTGAGGGCCGAGGAGGTGAGGGCCGAGGAGGTGAGGGCCAAGGAGGTGGGGGCCGAGGAGGTGAGGGCCGAGGAGGTGAGGGGCCGAGGAGGTGGGGGCCGAGGAGGTGGGGGCCGAGGAGGTGGGGGCCGAGGAGGTGAGGGCCGAGGAGGTGGGGGCCGAGGAGGTGAGGGCCGAGGGAGGTGGGGGCCGAGGAGGTGGGGGGCCGAGGAGGTGAGGGCCGAGGAGGTGGGGGACCCCCAGCCTCTTGCTTTCTGTGGTAGGGCTGACCGCAAGAGTGACCATCGTGTGGGGCATTTCAGGTCCACAGAGTCTCTCTGGAACCTTCCTGGGGCCCGTCTCATGCCTCAGTTTCCTCCTCTGCCCTGGGTGCTATCGCCCTGATATTCTGCGGCCAGCGCTCATGGTCAGTGTCCATGGAAAGGCCCTTCCAAGAGAAAGATTTCTGGAGTAACGCGGCACCCGAGTTTCCATGTGCCTCCCTCAGGGGTCTTTGACCTGGAGTGTGGGGAGGGCTCCGGGCCCCTCCCTCCAGGCTGCTGAGAGTGAGGGTCCGAGAGTGAGGAAGAGGCGCAAAGTGCAGGGGGCTTCAGTGGGGCAGGGCAGCAGCAGTTGGGGCTCCTGGAGCTGTGTGGTCAGGGAGACCCGCGATTGCCAGAAGACCCCGGAGCGTCTGTGCCCCGGGCTGTGGGGCGGCGCTGCTCTCAGGGTGCCTCTGCCCGGCCGGCGGGTGAGGGCCTCGGGAAGCTCATCCGGCCCTGCCAGGGAGTGCCCCGGCCCCAGGAACTGTCGGGCACAGACCTCACCCGGCCCTTGGGGGTTTCCACTGCCCACCCACCCAGTCTTTGGCGGAGTGAGCCGGGGTCCGCGACAGTCAGGTGGACAGTTCGGCCACCGGGCAGTTGCGTCCTCCACGCTCGGAGCAGCACACAGTTTCCACGGGGGACTCAGGGGCCGGATCCTGGCCGGGGGCTGGGCTCCCTCTGCCCCTCCAGTTGGTCCTGATGAAAACTCCAGGGTCTCGTCTGGATCCGGAGTGCCAGGCCGGGCTCGGGAACCCGCCCTGCCTGTGGGCCCCCCCAAGCCCAGGCGGCCCCTCACCTCCTCTAAGGAGCTGCCGGAGATGGCGCTTCACCTGGGCCTGCACACCCTCTCTCTGCCTTCACGCTGCTCTCTGGGCTGCGGGGCCTCAGTTTCCCCTGCCAGCAAGTGGCGAGAAGAGGGGTCCGTGGCGTCCCAAGAGGTGAGTGACGCGCCGGGCAGAGCCTCCCTGGCCGCCGCCCATGGGGACGGGCGCAGAGCCCTGCCAAGGTCACACCGCCCCATGGGCATGCTCGCGGCACTGGGCGTCTCACGGCTGTCCCCGGGGCTCCGTCTCTGTCACCAGGCGCTGTCCTGTATGTCCGGTAGCCATGCTCAAGCGTGTTGCAAACATACCCATGACTGTGGTGTAGATGGGCTGTGTTTGAGCTAGGCACGTGGCTGCCGTGTACACAAGCCTTTGGGCTTCTTCTGGGTCCCGAGTGTTTTCCAGTTGCCCCAGGAGGTGTCGGAGCCTTCTGGGCCGGGGTGTGTGTGGGGTGGAACAAGCGTCTCTCGGGTAGCCGGGTTCTCTCTGGGTGCCGCCGCCCCCATCCACCCTGTCCCCGACGCCTTCCTGTGTCCTGAGAGCCTTGCCCCTGCTGCCCACTCCCGGACCCTGACTCGGGGGCGCAGGCGCCTTCCAGTGCACTTGCTCCGTCCTGGGTCCCCACCCCCACCCGGCTGTTGTCCACTCCGCCTGCGTCGGAGAGGAGGAAATCTTGACCCCTGGCCCATCTCCAGGGCTCGGCCCCGCCTGCTCCCCAGAGACTGCCAGCCCCGGCCAGCGCCCCTGGGGATATCGGCACCCTGGACACTGCAACACCAGCAAGTCCACAGGCCGGGCCGGGCCACGCCTTCCTCCAAGTGCGGCGGGGAGGGGCGCCCCTGCCAGCACCTCGCGCTCGCTTCGCCTTGGCGGGACTGAGGCTCGCAAACCTGTCTGCGGAGTTTAGTGCTCCGGACGCCTGCGCGATTGCTGGCCCCGTGCCCTGGCCGGGCCCTCGGCGTTTCCTGTCAGAGCAGCACCTGGCCCAGCTGCATTTCCTTAAAGGAGGGGAACAAGGCCCACGCTGGGGGGTCCGGCCTGTGGGGCCATGGGGGGCTCTGTTGTTGCCGGGCCCCTGAGCCTCCCAGAAAGGGGCGGCCTTTCCCTGGACTCAGCACCATCACAGGCTGCTCAAACCCAGGCAGCCGGTTTCTAGATTTATTTATTTATTTTTGCTCTTTGGGTCACACCCAGCAGTGCTCAGGGGTTACTCCTGGCTCTGGCCTCAGGAATTACTCCTGGCGGTGCTCGGGGACCCTCCCCTCCCCGCTGTGCTGTTGCTCCAGCCCAGCTGCTGGTGTCCTGATCCCCTGCCGGGGTCACGCTGCCCTTCCCTGCCTGTCCCCATGCCAGTCCCAGTGGGGCGGGGCCCCTCCCCTGGGGCTCGGTTCCAGTCAGCCTCTCCCGCTCCTCGTGTTAAGGGACCCAGAGCTGGTGCTCCACTGACCCACACAGGTCCCACAGCGCCGTGGCGGGGTCTCGGGTCCCACAGCGCCGTGGCCGGGATCTCGGGTCCCACACAGCGCCGTGGCGGGATCTCGGGTCCCACACAGCGCCGTGGCGGGGTCTCACACAGCGCCGTGGCGGGGGTCTCGGGTCCCACACAGCGCTGTGGCGGGGGTCTCTGATCTATCTTTTCATCTTCCTTTCCCGCTGCTGGGAAGAGGCTGTTCCCAGACCGGCCCGGCCACACTCAGTGCTCAGCTGGCTCTGCGCCTGGGCCAGTGATGACACCGCGGTGCCCTGCAGTGCTCGGGACCCAGCTCGGTCTCATGCACATGGGGCCAGTCCGCCCCACGTGTCCCTCGTCGCCCGGTTATTTCCGGCCTTGGGCGCTGTGGCCAGAGCAGGTGTCCGAGTGGCCCCTGTCTCCAACACAAGGGCTCCAGCCTGCCGATGGCGGCGGCCGGTCCCTCCCGCATACAGGGCCCAGGGGCGGCCGCTGCTCACCCCAGGGCCCCAGGGCAGGGCTGGGGCAGGCCAGGGTGCTTCCTTGGCTGCCCACGGCAGGTGCCTGCACCCCTCCCGCGACGCCTCTTCAAATGTCACCAGGCTCCCATCTGCCATGCCCGGCGCCGGGGCCCGTCCTGGGGACACATCCGTCAGCTCAGGAGACAGCTGGCCCCAGTGCCAGCACATCCGTGCTGCAGGCAGCTGCCAACAGGAAGAACGTATGGAGGCCGCAGCCGGGTCTGCCCAGGCAGCCAGCGGCCGAGCCCGGCGCTGCCACGGGGCCCGGCCCGCATCCGGCATTGCACGGGGCTGCGGTGTGGCCCGGTTCCCGGCAGCTGGAGTCACAGGCCAAGGTGGCCTGGCCCCTGGGGTTCCCTCTGGCCTGTGCTGGGGGAGGGTCTCGTGTCCTGCTGCCCCTCCTGACCACCAGCAGGTAGAAGAGGACCCTGACCCCCAGCTCGGGGACTGCAGATGCCCCAAGCACCCAGCCCTGTGAGCCCGGCAGTGCTCAGAGCCACTGGAGAGAGTGCTCCTGGGAGCACTGGGAGGAGCCAGAGCGACCGGAACCCCCAGCACCCCAGCTGAGCACGTCTGAGCCCACCAGCCTGGCCCGGGGAGCCCCTCAGCCCCTGCTTCCTCCACAGACCCCTCACGGGCCTCTCGCTGCTTTTTTTAAATTTCTTTTTTTGGGTCACACCCGGCGATGCTCTGGGGTTACTCCTGGCTCTGCACGCAGGAATTACTCCTGGCGGTGCTCCGGGGACCATATGTGCTGGGAATTGAACTCCGGTCTGCCGCGCAAGGGCAAACGCCCGCCCGCTGTGCTGTTGCTCCGGCCCAGGACTTTCTTTGCTTTGCGGTTGGTTTTTCTTCCTTCCAAAGGAACAGGCTGGAAATAGTCGGATGCTGCTCTCCGGGGAATTGAATCTAAGCAGCTCCGACCTTTTCCGCAGCACTGAGAGGCTCATCCGGCCCGCGTGCTCTCGGCCAGCCCGCACGCCCTCTGGTTTGGTGACCTTCCAGGGCACTGACCGTGTCCTCCCCACCCGGGTCCCCAAGCCTCCGCAGATCCCTGGACAGAAGCCACCGCTGGCGGGAGCCCCGCCCCTCGCCCAACCCTGCCGCTGTCCCACGGTGCCTTTCTCGGGGTGGCCAGGCACTAGGTCAGAAGGCCAACAGAGAGCGTGCCCTTGGCTCACGTACACTGAGGCGCGTCTCCGCCCTCCTGGGGGGGGGGTGTCCTCCTGGGCCCCCCGATGCTGTGCTCAGCCCATGCACATGGACGAGTGAGCCCAGAGGTAAGCCTGGGCTTGGAGCTGGAGGCGGCTGTGCTGCCCTGTCCATGCCCGGCCTCTCCTCTCTCCAGACCCCGGGGCTGGAATAGCCAGAAGGGCCTTACGGAAGCAGGTGGGCTCGGGGAACTGGGTGCTGGTCCCCAGGGTCCCCGCTCTGTGAGGCCAGCCTGGCGCCTAGTGAGCAGAGGGGCTGGTGTTGATATGGTTTCAGCCACGCCAGGGTCCGTCCGGCACAGCCGGGCTCATGCACGGTCCACGTTCACTCCCTCAGGTGAGGCCTTGGACACTCCCCACACCCCACTCGGTCTGGCTGCCAGCAGCCCTAGCTGGTCATTCTCAGTGGCCAAGGTGTGTGGGCATGCGTGTGCACTGTGAGGTGTGTGTGCATACGTGTGCATTGTGAGCTGTGTGCATACGTGTGCATTGTGAGCTGTGTGCATACGTGTGCATTGTGAGTTGTGTGCATATGTGTGCATTGTGAGGTGTGTGCATACGTGTGCATTGTGAGGTGTGTGCATACGTGTGTTGTAGAGGTGTGTGCATACGTGTGCGTTGTGAGGTAGTGCATACGTGTGCGTTGTGAGGTGTGTGCGTGTGTGCACTGTGAGGTGTGTGTGTGTGCACTGTGAGCTGTGTGCATCCGTGTGCACTGTGAGCTGTGCACGCTTGTGGGACCTACTCTCAGCCTCCGGGTACCGCCCCCCAGGCATCAGTTGCGGCCCCCAATCCCCTTTTCTGCCTGAAGTTTGGGCTTTGGCCTCCGTCAACCCCGTCCCGCAGCCCCGCTGCCCCATTTCCGCTCTGAAAATGCCTCTAACTCCACACGGCACGTCCCTGTGATGCCGCAGAGCTGGGCCCACCAGCTCGGCACACCCAAGGGTGCCCTTGTCGTGTCCTCTCTCCACTGGCTGTCCAGGCCGCTGTGGCCATGCTCTGTTGGGCGACTGGACCTGGGTCATTGCTGAGGGAGTGATGAGGCCCTTTCTGCAGCCAGTGTCCCCACAGCCGGGCACCGGCCGGCCTCCCCGCTCTGGGCCACCTGGCCCTCGCCCTAGCTACTTCCTGTCCCAGTTCACCCCACTGGGCTAGAGCCTGGGTGGGCGCCAGGGCCCTGCAGACCACATGCCCTGAGGACACAGGCGAGGGCCCGTCCGGGCAGACCCTGAGACTCCTTGTCCTACTCAGGGCCGTGTGCTCAGGCGGGGCCCAGGCTGGCCGGCCTTGACTGTCCCCCTGGGGATTCTGCTGCTTTGGGGGCCTTGCCGACTTCCTGAGACCTCCGGGGCCTTCAGCTCTGCCCCCACTCCAGGCCGCCGACTCCCCACATTCTCAGGGTGGGGAGCAGCCCACGGCACCCACCTTCCTTACGGGCCCCTAACCCTGACTGCCCTCGCCCGGGCAGGAGGGGGATCAGAAGGAGACGGGGCGCAGCTGCCCCCAGCTGCCCCTCAGTTCCACCACGCTCACGAGAATCTCCTCCTAGACCAAGCTGCCGGGCATCGGGTTCGAGAAGATCCACGCGCCCTGGGGAGTGCTGTGCAGGGAAGCCGAAGTTTCTGAAGCTGAAGATGCCCACGAAGAAGGTGGGTGCCGGCCCGGCCGGGAGGGGCACGGAGAGCCCCGGGCAGGAGCAGGCACACAGCCCAGGCCGGGCGCGGGGTTTGCACGGCAGGAAGCATGCGTGTCCTGAGCAGAGGAGAGAGAAGGGCAGGGGTGAGGCCCCCGAGGGCTCAGGTCTGTAGGCACGAGGCCCCGAACCGGGCACAAACCCTCGTTCAGGGGCAACAGCGGGCCACAACCCATTCCCCAGTCAGCCTGGTCCTGATCCACCTCTGGGGAAACAGCAGCGAGGAGGACGCCCCACACCCACCCGTGGCACCCCACTGTCCCCGTGACCCCACGGCATTTGCATGGCAGCTGCTGGGGTGCAGAGAGAAGGTCACACCACACTGGGGCTAAGCCCGCCCTGCCCCAGACTCGCAACCCACCAGAATCGTGGGGATGGGGTGGAAATTTCTAGAATGCTCTGGAGCGCAGGGCTGGGCGATACAAGGCCCGGAGCCTTTGAGTTTGCCGGGAAGAGCCCACGGGCAGATGCGGGCGGACCCTGCGGCCCGAGTGCGGCCCATGAGCGGCAGGTGACGCCCCAGGTCTACCGCATCCACGAGGCTCGCGGGATCCTGAGGAAGATCAACTCGGTACTGCGCAAGCTCACAGACCCCATCCAGCCCGCAGTGGTCGAGCACCGCCGCAGACCACCAAGCGCCTCTCCTACCCCTTCGCGGGAGAAGCAGCACCTGTGAGTGGGCGGGCGGGTCAGCGCTGACCCCACGCTGGGCCTGTGCGTGGACGGGGCAGGGCTGCGCTGACCCCACGCTGGGCCTGTGCGTGGACGGGGCGGGCTGTGCTGACCCCACGCTGGGCCTGTGCGTGGACGGGCGGGCTGCACTGACCCCACGCTGGGCCTGTGCGTGGACGGGCGGGGCTGCGCTGACCCCACGCGTGGACGGGGCGGGGCTGCACTGACCCCACGCTGGGCCTGTGCGTGGACGGGGCGGGGCTGCGCTGACCCCACGCTGGGCCTGTGCGTGGACGGGCGGGGCTGTGCTGACCCCACGCTGGGCCTGTGCGTGGACGGGCGGGGCTGTGCTGACCCCACGGTGGGCCTGTGCATGGACGGGCGGGGCTGCGCTGACCCCACGCCGGCCTGTGTGTGGGCGGGCGGGGCTGCGCTGACCCCACGCGTGGACGGGGCGGGGCTGCACTGACCCCACGCTGGGCCTGTGCGTGGACGGGCGGGGCTGTGCTGACCCCACGCGTGGACGGGGCGGGGCTGCACTGACCCCACGCTGGGCCTGTGCGTGGACGGGCGGGCTGCGCTGACCCCACGCTGGGCCTGTGCGTGGACGGGGCGGGGCTGCCCGCTGACCCCACGCTGGGCTGGCGAGACCCGGCAGAGCCCCCCAGGCTCTTCTGCGGCTTTGCTCATGTTCCTGGGACCCGGGACCCGCCTCCCGGGCTGGACCGTTGACCCAGACTAGGGTCAGTTTAGCTGGGTGACCGTCAGGAAGCCCAGCTGGGCCCCGGAGTGGGGAGCACTAGTCCCGCCCCACCCGTGCCCCCGGCCGGGCAGCGTCCCCACGGGCACCATCACGGGCTGTCTGGAGAGCGGCACCTCCCAGCCTCCCCACCCCGGGCGTAGCCACCTTCGGGAGAGGAACCCCAGGGGCCCCGTGGACGGGTCCAAAGCACCTGCGGGCGAGGTGATGGGCTCGGGGACAGCTGGGCTTCACAGGCCTGCGAAGGGCCGGGCGGGAGCAGCTCTGCCAGACCGTGGCCCTGTCCTGCCGCGCCCACGCCCCACGGGGGATAATGCTGCCCAGCCCACACACACCAGGCAGGGTCACACGCACACACACACGCACACCAGACAGGCTCCGGGACACACACACACTGAGCAGAGGCTCCTCTGGCCACATGAGCACACACACACACACACACACACACACACACACACACACACACACACACACACTGAGCAGAGGCTCCTCTGGCCACATGAGCACACACACATACATATGCACCACACACACACCCAGAGCCTGCCCTGGCCCGTGCTCCTGACCCCCACAGACGCTGCCCCAGCCTCACTGGCCCTTTAGGAAGGGGGTCACAGTCTGCACAGGCCACCCCGAAGGCCCCCAGCTGGCCACACTCCAGCCTGAGCGTTCTGTTGGTCATGGGGCTGGAGCTGTCCACTGCAGCCAGCGTGCGGCCGGGGGGTCACAGCAGGACGCAGGGGGTGGGCGTGGGGAGCTGTCCGTCCGTCCCCACTGCAGGTGGGAGTCTAGAGACCCCAACTCCAGGCAGCCCGTCCCCCAAAACCTTGAGTCTCAGCCCCGGGAGCTCAGCGTGAGCCCAGGGGTCCCCGGGGCCTGTGGCAGGAAACTCTGGCCAACGGGGTCTTTGCTCCCCCCCACCCCATCCCCACAGATTTGACCTGTCTGACAAAGATTCGTTTTTTGACAGCAAGACCCGGAGCACGATTGTGAGTACATGGGCCTGGCCCGGCAGTGAGGTCACGTTGGTTTAGAGACTCGTGGGAGCGGGAGGCAGCCACACTGATTGTCTGTGGCAGAAACAATCGCGTTAATGACACGGGCGGCCGGGGCACCGCGGGAGGGGCAGGACAGCCTGTGGCCCCGGTCTTTGGCTGGGCCCCTCCTGTCTCGCCCGATTTGTCCTTCCCGATCACCCTGGCCCGGTCCAGGGGGCCCAGACCCTAGTCGGGGCGTCGGGGATGGACCGGCACAGACGGGGCCTCGCTCCTGGCCTTCCGGGAGCCCCGGACGCCGGGGTGCAGTGGGAGCAGCCGCCCTGCCCGCCTCCGGCACCGACTCTGTTTATCTGCCGGCTGCCAACTTGTCAGCCAGCCAGGCTGGGCCCTGCCTGCTCAGCACCCAACTTTCTGGAAACACGAAAGCAGCTCGTGGCCAGCTGCCACCTGTTCCCCGCCCTGAGGCCAGGCTGGAGGAAATCACGGTCGCCTGCAGCCAGGCTGGAGGGCCCAAGTGCCAGCCAGGCACTGCCTGCCCCCGCCCATGCTGTGCCAGGACCACGGAGGCTGCAGGCAGGCTGGAAGCAGGACCCCCTGGCTCACTCAGGACCCCCAAGTGACCCCCCAGGGCAGCCCGGGCACCTGTCGTGGTGGTTCATACTGGGCCGATTTAGCCACTGAAGGGGCCGCCCGTGGCCGCTTCTCTGGTGCCCGTGCCAAGGGCTCTGCCTCTCGGGTGGTGACCAGAGACAGCCTGTCTGCCCCAAGCCTTGTGGGAGCAGAGCTGGGCACGGCCCCGGGACCAGGGCACACACCTGGGCTCCGCACGCGCGCCCCAACGTGAGGGACCCAGGGCTGTCGCTGTGCCCGGAAGCGCATGGTGGCATCGGGCGCAGCTAGGAGTGTCTCGAAAACCAGACTCAGGCCAACAGCCCCTGGAGGAAGCCCCAGGAAGGGTCTCCGAGCTGCGCCTGACTCCACTTACCTCTGGGGAAGCGCCTACCTCCCAGAGGCCCTGACAGCCGTTTTCCAAACAGCCGCCCCAGCGGAACTCTTGGGGGGTCTACATGCTGGCGACCCAACAGAACCCAGACCTCCTGGGTACTGGCTGTGTCCACGCCGTGAACGGGTGCAGACGGTCTGGCCAGGCTGACCCCGGGAATGACGGATATTGGGGACACGTGGAAAAGGGGGTCAAGAACCCCCATAGGTGGGAGATCCCAGGAGAATCCGCCAGGTCAGGATTCCGGGAAGACTCGGCATACAGTGGGATCCCCTCATCCCTCCCGCCCCTCCCCATCCAGGGTTTCTGGAACCTTCCAGGCTTCCATCCCAGGAGGGAGCTGCTGGCTGGGCCCTGACACCTGTTAGAGCAGGTGGCGCCGTGGCAGGGTCCGTGGCAGGACAGGGCTGACGGTGTGTATGAATTCTGTCGGTGCCGGAGGCTGGGGCTGTGGGTGGTCCCCGGCCATTCCTGCTCTTCCCTCAGGTCTACGAGATTCTGAAAAGGACCACATGCACCAAGGCCAAGTACAGCATGGGTGAGCGGGGCCGGGGGTCGGGGGCACTGGGGGTCTTGTGGGAGGGTGGGGCCAGGACGCCTCGGCTCTGGGGCCTGTTGGCGTCTGAGCAAGTCTGGCTGCAGCTTCTGGGGCGCAGGGCTCTCTGCCCGGTGCCACCCACCCCACACACCAAGGCTTACAGGTAGGAGCCCCGCGATGCCCCGTGGAGCATCCTTCCGGACCCTGCCGTGGAGTTAGCAGCCCCCAGTGCAGGAGGGCGGAGGCAAAGTACAGGACAGCTGTGAGGGGAGAGACCTGCCCGGCCGCGCCGGTGCCATGGGGGACGGAGGGGCCTGGCTGGGGGTCCGGAGGCGGGGAGGTAGTCGGTCGGCTGCACCTTCACCCCAGCCTGAAGGGGGCCTCCAGGGGCCGGGCAGAGGAGCAGGGGAAGGGGCTGGTCCGAGCTGAGACCGCACCTCCACGGTGCTGGTGACCCCACGGTGCAGGTGACCCCATGGTGCTGGTGACCCCACGGTGCAGGTGACCCCATGGTGCAGGTGACCCCACGGTGCTGGTGACCCCACGGTGCTGGTGACCCCATGGTGCTGGTGACCCCACGGTGCAGGTGACCCCACAGTGCACGTGACCCCACGGTGCAGGTGACCCCACGGTGCAGGTGTCCCCACGGTGCAGGTGACCCCACAGTGCAGGTGACCCCATGGTGCAGGTGACCCCACGGTGCTGGTGACCCCCACGGTGCTGGTGACCCCACGGTGCTGGTGACCCCACGGTGCAGGTGACCCCATGGTGCAGGTGACCCCACTGTGCAGGTGACCCCACGGTGCTGGTGACCCCACGGTGCTGGTGACCCCACGGTGCTGGTGACCCCACTGTGCAGGTGACCCCACTGTGCAGGTAACCCCATGGTGCTGGTGACCCCACGGTGCTGGTGATCCCACGGTGCAGGGGACCCCATCGAGCGGGTGTGACCCCATACTACAGGTGTGACCCGTAATGAGGGCGTGACCCGTAATGAGGGTGTGACCCCATCTTTGCGGGTGTGACCCCATAGTACAGGTGTGACCCCATACTACAGGTGTGACCCCCATAATGAGGGCGTGACCCGTGATGAGGGCGTGACCCTGTGATGAGGGCGTGACCCCAGAGTGCGGGCGGACCCCCACAGTGCGCGGCGTGACCCCCGTAGTGTGGCCGTGACCCACAGAGTGCGAGGGTGGCCCGCGCAGGTGTCTGTGCTCGTGGAGGCTGCTCGGTTGATGCTGACTCCAGTCCGGCTTCTCGGGCTGGGGACCCTGTGTGTCCCCAGCTCTCCGGCCGTGCTGGTGTGAGGACCTGGTGGCTAAGGGATGGACAGAGAGGCCTCCCCTGCCCCATTTCCGTGTGGGTAGCTGGTCTGCAGCCCCGCCAGCCTGGCTCCCCCGGGTGGGGCAGAACTGACCAGCAGCAGGGGCTGGCGGGAGACACTGCCCAGGAGGCTCCTGGGACGTGGGGGGTGGGCAGCGCAACGGCCCTGGGCTCCCCTGCAGGAAGTGCTGGACAGAAAGCCAGCAGCCCTGACAGCGACCCCACGCTCATTCGCACACGAACCTTTCACTCTCCGACATGGGCTCAGCCGTGGCCCACGAGTGGTCCTATTCCAAAGCCTCTGCGGGTGGTCAGCAGAGGGGCACGCGGACCCCTGACCGCAGAGAGTGTCTCAGGCCAGCCCCGGGGCCTCAAGCCAGCCAGGTTCTGTGTGCAGGGAGGTGGGGGTCTCGGAGACCCCGTCCCGTGTGCCCCACTTTGCTCTGCCCGGAGCCTTCTCGGTCTCTCCGCAAAGGTCAGTCCGACCACAGCTCCCAGGGCCGCTGGGACCTCTCGTCCCCTCCCAGTGCAGCTCGTATGTCTGGGGGCCAGATCCCGAGCCCTCAGGGGCTACTCCTGGCTCTGTGCTCGGGGCTCGGCAGTGACAGGGACGGAACAGGGCTCCCAGGTGCAGCAGCTCTCCAGCCACTAATAGCCCGTGTTGAACAGGGCAAGGCGAGGGAAGGAAGAAGGATTCCGCCCTTCTAAGTAAGAGACGCAAGTGTGGGAAATACGGTGAGTGCGCCGCAGAGCCGGAGCCGAACCCTGGCCGTTGCCCTGGTGATTCGCTTTCCCGACCATTTCCGCCCCCTTCTCTGCAGGCGGGGGGGCCGTGCCGGCAGCTCTGGGGTGCTGGATCTCCTTCCCCGCCGTGGGGTTTCCTCTCGCTCCTGATTCTACCAATCAAGCTCGTGTCTGCGTGGAACCCAGGGGCGGAAGCCGCAGAGGGGCCTGGCGTGGTGTGGCCGGGCGCGGCCAAGGGGTCCCGCTGTCCCTGGGGGCCAGGCAGCCCCTGACCCCCTGCCTCCCTCTTCCCAGGTATCACCAGCCTGCTGGCCAACGGCGTGTACTCGGCCGCCTACCCCTGCACGACGTAAGTGACCCCAAAGCTGTTTATCTCTGCGCCATGGGCTCCAGGGAGCTCTCATTATCCTGTGCCTTCCTCTCTGGCTGTCCTGTAAATGTCAGCCTGGCCCCTGCCTCCCTGGTTCCCCCAGAGGACCGGGGCGGCACGTCTCCCCGCAGACCACGGGGAGAGGCACCGGCTTCGCTGAGTCCACCAGATGTTTGCCCGGCTCGGTGCGTCAGACCCTGCGGGGGCCAGACCGGGAGGCCGTTTCTGCTGCCCCTGACAAATATAGCGGGGCCGCACAGAGAGGGGACGTCTGGGTCGTCTCCATGGAAACGGGGCGAGAGTTCAGCGGGGCACTGGGGATGGGCCTGGGGCCTGAGCAGTGTGGGAACCCTGGAAGGTTCCAGAAGCACATTGTTTGCAAGGCCCAGAGGCTGCAGGAGGGTCAGGCGGGGGCCAGGGGCCGCCCCAGTCCAGTGTCACAGCCATGAGACTCCCGAGTGGGGAGGCCTTGGTCAGACCCCCGCCCCCAGGGCCCTCTGTGCTTTGTTCTGGGTCTCAGAAGCTGCCCAGCACTGCCGGAGTTCACAGGCGGCCTGGGAGGGGACAGATCGGGGCACTGCCCACCGGGGCCCCAGCCCCCAGGAAACTCAGCTCACCCTGGCTGGGGTGCAGGGACCCCTCGTCTAGTCTCTAACCCACACTTGAGGAGGGAATCCCCTCCGCCTGGTGCCTCCTGCTCCAAACGCCCTCCAAGCCCTACCCACAGCCCCCACTCCCGACCCACAGCCCCCACTCCCGACCCACAGCCCCGCCTCCCGGCTCACGGCCCCGCCTCCCAGCCCACGGCCCCGCCTCCCAGCCCACGGCCCCGCCCCGACCCATGGTCCTACCTCCCAGCCCACGGCCCCACCTCCCGCCCACAGTTCCACCCTCCCGCCCACGGCCCCGCCTCCCAGCCCACGGCCCCTCCTCCCGACCCATGGTCCCACCTCCCAGCCCACGGCCCCACCTCCCAGCCCACAGTCCCACCTCCCGGCCCACAGCCCCGCCTCCCGCCTACAGTCCCACCTCCCGGCCCAGGGCCCACCTCCCGACCCACGGCCACGCCTCCCAGCCCACGGCCCCGCCTCCAAGCCCACGGCCCCTCCTCCCGACCCATGGTCCCACCTCCCAGCCCACGGCCCCACCTCCCAGCCCACAGTCCCACCTCCCGGCCCACAGCCCCGCCTCCCGGCCTACAGTCCCACCTCCCGGCCCAGGGGCCCACCTCCCGCCCACGGCCACGCCTCCCAGCCCACGGCCCCGCCTCCTGGCCCAGCCCCACCTCCCGCCCACGGTCCCGCCTCTCAGCCCATGGTCCCGCCTCCCGACCCACAGCCCCGCCTCCCGACCTACAGCCCCGCCTCCCGACCTACAGCCCCGCCTCCCGACCCACGGCCCCGCCTCCTGGCCCACAGCCCCTCCTCCCGGCCTACAGTCCCACCTCCCGGCCCAGGGCCCACCTCCCGGCCTACAGTCCCACCTCCTGGCCCACGGCCCCTCCTCCCGCCTACAGTCCCACCTCCCGCCCAGGGCCCACCTCCCGGCCTACAGCCCCACCTCCTGGCCCACAGCCCCGCCTCCCGACCTACAGCCCCGCCTCCCGACCTACAGCCCCGCCTCCCGGCCCACGGCCCGCCTCCCAGCCCACGGCCCCGCCCCCGCCCATGGCCCCGCCTCCCAGCCCACGGCCCGCCTCCCGGCCCACGGCCCCGCCTCCCAGCACTTCCCGTCAGACTCCAGTGGCTGTTGCACGTGAGAGCTTGGAGGGCAGGGCTGAGGGGTGGCCCCTCTGTTCTGGGCACCAGTGCCCACTGCCCTGGCCGCCCCACCAACTAGCCGGGATACACTCTGGGGCCCCCTGGGAGCTGAGCCAGCAGCCGAGCCCTGCAGACTCCGTCTCTCACCCCACTTCCAGCCCTCACTGCCGTCTCCGTCTTGGGAACCCACGCTGCAGTTTTCTCCCTTTTGTGTTATTTTGCTGTTTGTGGCCACGCCTGGTGATGCTCAGACGCTGCTCCAGGCTCGGTGCTCAGAACCAAGCAAGGCTGGGCCTGGCACCGGCCTCCTGCGCGCAAAGCCTGGGTGGGTCCCTGCCGTCTCCCGGCCTCTGGCTGAAGCTTCAACAGCCCGTATGTGGCTTGGGGCCCTCATGCCTCTCACATGCTCCCGCTTCACAGCTGGGGAAACTGAGGCGGGCCTCTCTGGAGTCACCCCCGGTTGCCTTCTGGCTGTGCGAGCACCAGGGTACCCAAGGTGATGCCAGGCTTACACCCAGCCTGCTCTGTGCTGCTGGAGCCGCCGGCCAGTCCACCCCTGGTCCACTGTGGACACAAGCAGCTCCAAGCAAGGGCCGAGCCAGGCCGCACTGCTGTGAGCTCTGGAATTCAGTGCTCAGGGCTGGCCTTCCGCAGACTTCTCACCGCGCTCTGCCCCCTCGTTCCTTACAGCTCACTCCCCCATGGCTCCCTCACTCGGTCACCCACTCACTCTCCCTCACTCGGTCACCCACTCACTCCCGCTCCCTCACTCGGTCACCCACTCACTCTCCTCCCTCACTCGGTCACCCACTCACTCGCTCCCTCACTCGGTCACCCACTCACTCCCGCCTCCCTCACTCGGTCACTCACTCACTCGTCCCTCACTCGGTCACCCACTCACTCCCGTCCCTCACTCGGTCACCCACTCACTCCCGTCCCTCACTCGGTCACCCACTCCCCCCGTCCCTCACTCGGTCACCCACTCACTCCCATCCCCTCACTTCGGTCACCCACTCACTCGCTCCCTCACTGGGTCACCCACTCACTCGCTCCCTCACTCGGTCACCCACTCAGTCCCGTCCCCCTCACTCGGTCACCCACTCACTCGTCCCCTCACTCGGTCACCCACTCACTCCCGTCCCCTCACTCGGTCACCCACTCACTCCCGCTCCCTCACTGGGTCACCCACTCACTCCCTCCCCTCACTCGGTCACCCACTCACTCCCCGTCCCTCACTCGGTCACCCACTCACTCGTCCCCTCACTTTCGGTCACCCACTCACTCCGTCCCCCTCACTCGGTCACCCACTCACTCGTCCCCTCACTGGTCACCCACTCACTCGTCCCCTCACTTCGGTCACCCACTCACTCCCGTCCCCTCACTTCGGTCACCCACTCACTCCCGCTCCCTCACTGGGTCACCCACTCACTCCCGTCCCCTCACTCGGTCACCCACTCACCCCGTCCCTCACTCGGTCACCCACTCACTCGTCCCCTCACTTGGTCACCCACTCACTCCCGTCCCCTCACTTTCGGTCACCCACTCACTCGTCCCCTCACTCGGTCCACCCACTCACTCGTCCCCTCACTCGGTCACCCACTCACTCCCGCTCCCTCACTCGGTCACCCACTCACTCGTTCCCTCACTTTGGTCACCCACTCACTCCCGCTCCCTCACTCGGTCACCCACTCACTCGCTCCCTCACTCGGTCACCCACTCACCCCGTTCCCTCACTCGGTCACCCACTCACTCGCTCCCTCACTCGGTCACCCACTCACTCCCGTCCCTCACTGGGTCACCCACTCACTCCCGTCCCTCACTTTGGTCACCCACTCACTCCCGTCCCCTCACTGGGTCACCCACTCACTCCCGTCCCCTCACTCGGTCACCCACTCACTCCCGTCCCCTCACTGGGTCACCCACTCACTCCCGTCCCTCACTCGGTCACCCACTCACTCCCGTCCCCTCACTCAGTCACCCACTCACTCGCTCCCTCACTGGGTCACCCACTCACTCGCTCCCTCACTGGGTCACCCGCTCACTCCCGTTCCTCGTTCTCTCACTCACTCATTCCTTCACTGCCCCACTCCCCGCCATGCGCTCACTCACTCATCTGCCCACTCGATGCTCTCATCCGCCACTGGCACTCACCCGCCCGTTCACGCACTCATCCAGGGTCGTCACTGACTTCTCCGCCCCTTCAGTCATTCATTCACTGGCTCATACTCACTGCCCGCCCCACCTCCCTTCTCGGCCCCCTCTCGCACGCCCGCCCACATTCGCTCGCTCGGTCCCTCACTCCTCACGCCTTCCCTGCTCCGCAGCCCGCGTGTGCTCTGCTGAGCGAGACCCTGGGTGTTCCTAGGAGTCGGGCACTGCCCCTTGGCTTTCCTTGGCCAGTGGCACTGGCCCCGAATCGGGCAGGCAGGGGGTCCCCACGCGGTTCCATAGGGAAGCCTCAGACAGCCCCGCCTGACGGCGTCTTGGGCTTGCTGGTAGGAGGTCCCTGGGCCTGGTACAGCCCACCCCTCCGCGCACGGGACGCAGGTGACGGGGACACACAGTGGTCACTCTGCCGGCCCCTCTGGGCCGCGCCTCCTGGAAGGGGGCGCTTTGCCTCTCCCGAGCTCCAGCCGCTGCCACGTGGGCACTAGGCCTGGGCACCCCCCAGGCTCCGATTCTGCAGCCCCCGAAGCCCCTTCTTGATATCGACTCTGAGCTGCTGCCGGGAACCCCTGGCCCTAGTGCCCGTGTCGTGGCATCCGGGATGGACATTTCTCTGGGTCACTTCCTGTGTCCACGGGGGCTGGGCGTGAGTCTGGAAACGGACCCTCGAATTTCCCACAGGGCGACTATGAAGGCGAAAAAATGGATTTCAATGACAGGAAGGTGAGTTGTGCCTAGCGGGGCGGGACTCAGGGCCGGGGACGCAGGGCGGGGGGGTGCAGGGCCGAGGCGCAGGGCCGGGGGGGGGGTGCAGGGCCAGGGTGCAGGGCCGGGGGTGCAGGGCCGGAGGGTGCAGGGCTGGGGGAGGCCGGGGCGCAGGGTAGGGCAGAGACGGGAAGAGCCGCTTCCCCAGCTCGGCCGAGTTCAGACTCGTGTCAGCAGGGCAGGCCCGCGTTGCCGGCTTCTGGCCGATTTCCACGAGCCCCGCTGGAAGCAGAGGCCTGTGCACAGGGAGCTGCGGCCACCTCACGTCGTCCCATCAGCCTTTCTCAGACTTCCTGGGCCTGCAGCCCTTTGAAATGAAAAACGATCTTGGGCTGGTGTTCCGGGAAACACACTTTGGGAACCCCTGGGCACTGCTCAGACACGGCCTGACCCTCGCCCACTGGGCGCTCCAGGAAGCGCTGCCCCCCTCCCCTTCCTTCCTTCCCCGGGGTCCCCAGACAGCCCCCCTACCCCCTCCCGAGTGAACCCCCTTCCGGGCAGGCTGACAATCCGCCTTGTCCCGGCGGGCAGGGCCTGAGCGTTCGCTGTGGAATGTTCTCGTTCCCGCCTGCCCCGGCCCGCGCCTTACAGCGCTTCGATCCGGATGCGACTTGCCCGCCCAGGAATCCAGCCGAAGATGCTGTCTGCTGGCACACAGCGACATATTTGGTTATCTGTCGCAGAGCGTTTGGTGTTCTGGTCTTCCAGAGACCGGGCCTGGCAGCCTGTCCTCGGCCAACCCCTGCCTACACGCTTCCTCCACCCAACACGGCCCCCCAGACCCGCCTCTGGGCTAATTCCATCCTGCAGCTCCCGGCCCCCACTGAACCCCCACCGCATCCACAGGTCCTGGCCCCCAGCCCCTCCTGCTGCCCCTGATCCTGAGGTCACTGCGCTGATCTCGGTCCCGACTCCTCCCGGGTCACCGCAGCATGATTGCTCCCGGCTCTCGGAGTGCCGGGCCCACGCAGGAGTCCCGTGGCCTGCCTGCAAGGCCATTCCCCTCCGCCCACTGATGGTGTCCTGACATCACCTGGCCATGTCATGGAGTATTAGATGGACGGAAGGATGGATGGGGGGGAAGGAAGGAGCAAAGAAAGGAAGGGAAAGGGAGCAAGGGAGAGAGGGAGGGAAGGAGAGGAGAAGCGATCACTGTCCACCCCAGGACAGGGGCAGCTGCCTGGCTGTTAATGGAGTGAATGAATTAATGAATAAATGAGCAAGGAAGTGGTGAATGGGTGAGTGAATGAATGAATGAATGAATGAATGAATGGGTGAGTGAGTGAATGAATGAATGGGTGAGTGAGTGAATGAATGAATGGGTGAGTGAAAAATGATGGGTGAGTGAATGAATGAATGGGTGAGTGAATGAATGAATGGGTGAGTGAATGAATGAATCAATGGGTGAGTGAGTGAATGAATGAATGGGTGAGTGGAATGAATGAATGAATGGGTGAGTGAATGAATGGAGAATGGGTGAGTGAAGAGAGGAGAGGGTGAGAGAGGGAGTGAATGAATGAATGGGTGAGTGAATGAATGAATGGGTGAGTGAATGAATGAATGAATGGGTGGAGTGAATGAATAAGCAAATATGAATGAGCAAATAAGTGAGAAAATGAGTGAATGACTGAGTGAACGAGTTAGTGACTGAGTGAATGAAGGAGTTAATGGCTGAGCGAGTGAGCGAAGTGAAGTGAATGTATGAGTGAATGAGAGAATGAGCGATGCCCACGGCCTCCGGGGTCTCCCCGCTGCTGCCCCCTCTCTCCACAGCTCCTGTATGAGGAGTGGGCGAGCTACGGGTCTTCTACAAGTACCAGCCCATCGACCTGGTCAGGTAGGGCCCAGCCTGAGGCCATCAGAGCTGATTCCCAGCACTATGTCCCCTGCGGCCAGCCTTGACCTCGCCCTTGGAGGTCAAAGCCGAGGACTCGGCCCTTGGGAGCACGGGACCCGGAGGAGCCGGGAGATAGTCACAGCTGCCCACATCGTGGTCCCTTCAGGGACTGTCCCCAAAGTCCACGGCCCCGGGTGGGGTGGTGGAAGGTGCCGGAACGCCCTGGCCGGAAGGGTGGGCCATGTGAGCTGGGTCCCAGACCCTCACACGCAGCCTGTCGGGGCCCCGAGACACGGGGCAGCGGCCTCCCTGCGAGTGACAAATGTCCATGCTTGACCTTGCGGCACAGGAAGTACTTTGGGGGAGAAGATCGGCCTGTACTTCGCCTGGCTGGGCGTCTACACACAGATGCTCATCCCAGCCTCCGTGGTGGGCATCATCGTCTTCCTTTATGGATGTGCCACCGTGGACGAAAACATCCCCAGGTAGGGCCCGGAGCGACGTACAGCGGGAGGGCGCTTGCATGCGCAGCCGGGTTCCATCCCTGGCATCTCATATGGGCCCTGAGCACCACCAGGAGTGCAGAGCCGGGAGTAACCCCTGAGCATCACGGGTGTGACCCTAAAAGAAAAAATCCCCAGTGGACACCGCCCTGCGCTAACAGCCCCCTAATTCTGGGGTCCTCGGGCTGCAGGCAGGCGGCCTGGAGCTGAGCACAGGCTTCGCCTGTGGGAGTCCTGGGCTCCGTCCCTGACATGCCCGGGTCCTGGGCGCCCAGACGGGTAGCGCAGGCACTGACAGGCAGACCTCGCCCGTGGCCAGCTGCATTGTCCCATGTGGCTCTGCCCCGGCGGCCTGCTCTCATGCCCAGAAGGTTCTAGCTGCCACGCCAGGTCAGGAACTATGGCGCCACTGCGGGGACCGAGCCTTGGCCTGGCCTCAGCCCGCAGCTAGGCAGGGCTGCAGGAACCACAGCCTGTCTCTGACCAGCGAGGTGGCGCCTCATCCACCCACGGCCCAGGGGCTTGGGCTGGATGCTGGACCCCGGAGACTCGGCCTCACACATGGCCAAGTGGCCACCAGAACACCAGCCAACGGAGCGATAGCCCAGCGGGTAGGTGTTTGCCTTGCACGCGCCGGTCTGTGCCAGCCCGGGTTCGATCCCGGCATCCCATATGGTCCCCGAGCACCACCAGGAGTAATTCCTGAGTGCAGAGCCAGGAGAAACCTCTGAGCATTGCCAGGTGTGACCCGATCACGATCACGATCACGATCTTCCCGTTGATCATCTATTTGCTAGAGCGGGCACCAGTAATATCTCCATATGTCCTGTCTCATGCCAGTAGAGCCAGGGGCATCGGCTTGCTACAGGAACATAAAGAGCCTCAAACCATTATATTAGGTCATGGGAATGACCTAATATAATTGTTACTGGAATTTGGCATATCATATACAACACGAGAAGTTTGCCAGGCTTGTCGAGCGGGAGGCAAACTCTTTTAAACACCTCCAAATAAAGCATTTATTGATGAACCGTGCCGCAAGCGGCGCGCAAGCCGGGCTGTGATGGGCTGGTCTGCTGGATGGAGTTCTGACGAGCGGGAAGTCCAGAAGTGGAAAATGGCGGCGCCCGTGGAGTGAGTGGGGGTGGTCTGGCTTGTTGTGAGGCTCTGCCGAGGTGGTGGGCCAGGGCTAGAACCCGCCATGCCTCCCGACTGCCTCATGAACGGCTGTGCACAGGGAGAGCAAGGAACAGCTCTGCCCCATGTGTGAGAGTCTCTGACCAGCATACCTGGGCCGGATTGAGGAAAAAAGCTGCGGCAGGGTGGGTGTCGGTGATCCGGGCTGTGATGGGCTGGTCTGCTGGGTGGAGTTCTGACGAGAGGGAAGTCCAGAAGTGGAAAATGGCGGCGCCCGTGGAGTGAGGAGCGGTGGTCTGGCTGGTTGTGAGGCTCTGCCGAGGTGGTGGGCCAGGGCTAGAACCCGCCATGCCTCCCGACTGCCTCATGAACGGCTGTGCACAGGGAGAGCAAGGAACAGCTCTGCCCCATGTGTGAGAGTCTCTGTGACCCAAAAAAGCAAAAAAAAATCAAAAAAAAACAAAACGAACACTTTTTGGTGTGACCCAAAAAAGCAAAAAAAAATCAAAGAAAAACAAAAACGAACACCAGCCAAGCATTGAGCTTGAGGCGCTCCCTCTTGGCAAGCACAGTCTGGTCCTTTCTAGAAGTTTCCGTGAGGCGCAGCACTGACCCTGAGGATGGGGTCCGGACAGCAGCCCTACTCCAAAGGTGTGTGCCAGCTGGCTCTGCCCCGACTCGCCAGCTCTCTCGTGGAAAGTTCGAGTCCCGCTGGCCTCCCTCAGACAGTCAGAGGGCAGGTCGGAAAGTCCACCCCATCCCCAGCAGGCAGTGACTCAGTCACCTGGCAGGGAAGCAGGCTCTCCCGGGCACTCAGCGGCCACCTCGGGGGTGCTCTCAGGCAGGACATGCCCCCTTCAGGTCTGTGCTGGGGACACTGGGGCAGAGATCAGCGTAGCTGAGCTTGGGGGGCTCTGACTCTGAGCCCCAGGGACTGGCCAGTGGTCAGCGGGTACCCTGTGGTCTCACCCTGCCTCCCCACAGAGCCGGGAGGCCCCACCCGCCCACAGCACAGGCAACAGCACGGCTGGGGCAGGGGCAGAGCTGTCCCACGTGTGTCCCCACCGTCCCCTGGGAGCGGCCAGCCGGCCCTGCAGGCCTCTCCTTGGCTGAGGTGGTGGCAGGGGAGGCCAGGGGTTTACCTTCAAAGCAGCAGAAGAGGCCGCGGCAGCCCCACCCCCCAGGCTCACGGGCAGCAGTGGACACCCTGAGGGGCTCCTGCCCGCAGAGAGGCTCCCCTGGGAAGAAGCTGCTGGTGCTGCAGATGGGAAACCGAGTCACGAGGCATCCCAGCAGCGCACCCAGGGCTGTCCAGGTCACAACATTCACACCCTGAGCTGGGCACATACACTCACACACACATAGTCACACACAGACATACACATGACACACACATACATGCACACAGGCAGACACGTATATATACACACACATGCACACCCATGTACTCAGACACAATGTACACAGACATACACATGCACACTCAGACACACGCACACAGATACGCCGCACACATGCACAGTCCGGTGCTGACGTGCCCGCCGCGCCCTGCCCCTCGCCTGTCCCCAGCATGGAGATGTGTGACCAGCGGCACAACATCACCATGTGCCCGCTCTGCGACAAGACCTGCAGCTACTGGAAGATGAGCTCCGCCTGCGCCACGGCCCGCGCCAGCCACCTCTTTGACAACCCCGCCACCGTCTTCTTCTCCGTCTTCATGGCCCTGTGGGGTGAGCACTGGCGGCTGGGCCGGTGGCCCCCGACTCCCAGGGCAGGCCAGGAGGGGCCCTGCGGGAAGGGACCCGGGCCTGGATCCGCGGCGGGCGCGGCCCCGAGGCGCCCCTCCACCCCCTGCCTGGGAAGGGAGGCCGAGGGCCCGTGGTGCCAGAGTGGGTGGCCCCCACAGAGAAGGCAGCAAGGGCCAGCCTGCCCAGCACACCCCGCCCGTGCCTCAGTTTCCCTGCTGACCCTGGCTTCCGCTTGCGCAGCCGCCACCTTCATGGAACACTGGAAGCGGAAGCAGATGCGGCTCAACTACCGCTGGGACCTCACGGGCTTCGAGGAGGAGGAGGTGAGTTGGAGCGCCGCCCCCGCCCCGCCGCCCCGCCCCTGCACGCTGTCCGGGGCGCCTGCCTCTCCCCGGGTGCCCGTGTGGATGCTGTGACTGCGAGGTGCCCACCCAGTGCGGGTTCGAGGCTCACCCGAGCTCACACTCTGACCTCATCCATGTGGGGCACCGCGGCGAGCGCCCCCCCCGAGAGGGTCCTGGGTCAGGCGCTGAGCCGGACCCTCAGAGCAGCTCCTGAGAAATGCCAGGACCCGCCTGCTCCAAAGACATATTGGCTTCAGCCCCACCCACAGGCAGGGGCTTTTGGGTTGCAGCCCCCTAGAGTCAGGGACCCCTCCCCTGGGGCTCCCGAGAGGCCTCGGTGCTAGTGCGCACCTTGTCACGGCCCTCGATGAGGGCAGTTGAGACTCTGCTCGCCCGTTGGTACCCACATGGCCCCCAGCCCCGGGATGGTCCCGGAGCACCTCCAGGTGTGACCCCTAGCAGTGCCGGGGGCAGCAGGCGACGACCGCCCACCGTCACGCCTGTCTCCAGACCGCCCCCTTGGCTTCACTGTGAGAAACCGCTCAGGGGGCGGAGCTCAGCCCCTGCAGCGCCCCCGTGCCAGTCCTGACTCTGTGCTGACCACGGGCAGCTGGCCGGAACTGAGAGGTCAGGCCGCTCCGGGGAAACCAGGCGGCTCAGGGGCTGCGTCTCTGCTGTGGCCACCCAGGGTTCCTCCACCGTCGCCCTAGGCCCTCTGGGCTCTGTCCTGTCCACCCCAGCACGGCTCTGTGTGTCCTTGCGGCTGCCTCAGGCACAGGATTCCGAGAGCCAAGGCCGCTTCTCCACGTCGCGGTCTCCTGGGGTGACCCCAGAGCGCCCCCCCGTGGCTCCTGTTCCTCCAAGCATGCGTCCGACCTCCCAAGGGCTGCGGGGTGGGGCGGGTGCCGGGGAGCCGCCAAAGCTGTGAAGCAGCCGGAGCCCAGCCCATGGACAGCTCCTGATGCCCTGGACGGGTGCCGGAACGCCCAGAGAGCCCGGGCATGTGGTCTCGGGCACGGGGGGTGCCCAGTCCTGGCCCCAGAGCCCCTGTACCCGAGGCCCGGGTGGTGGGAGCAGCCCGAGTAACTAAGCCTTTCTGTCTTTGTTTTCACGCTTCGGGTCCCCCAAGGAAGCCGTCAAGGTTTGCAATTTTTGTCTTCCCCTCTGCCCGTCCCTGCCCGGAGAGCCTCCCTCTGGCACTGTCACGCCTCTTTCCCGCCGGGCAGTGCCCCCGAGCGCTGCCACCACGGCTGGGGGCTCTCGGCTTACACCCCTGCTCCCCCTCTGCTAACTCCTTTCCTTTCCAGCGCCCCTCGCTGACGGCTGGGCTCGGCCTCTCACTGTTCCTGCTTGCTGTCCTCTGACCCCGCCTCCCGGCAAACGGTCTCGGGGGCCAGCTCATGGCTGGGGCACCACAGAGAGGCCATGGGGTAGCTCAGCTGCGCCCGGTGCCTCCAGATTCAGGGGTCCCGGTGGGGGCGGCCAGGGCCACGTCCCAAGAGGCCTAAATTGGAAGGAGCGCCTGCAGCCTGCTGTGAGCTGACCCCCCAGGGGTCCGAGGTGAAGGGCTGCCGCACGCGGGCTGGCCCGTGCTCACGCCCCCGGACCCCTCTCCCCTTGGCAGGACCACCCCAGGGCCGAGTACGAAGCCAGAGTGCTGGAGAAGTCACTCGAAAGAGTCAAAGAACAAAGAGGTACGGTGGCCACCCCGGGGTGTGTCCAGCGCTCTAAGCCCAGGGCCGCCCCAGACGCGCCCCGGAAGGGCATAATCAGGGCCGTGTTCCCGCTCTGGCAGGCTGGGTGCCAGGGGCAGGAACTCCCCGACCTGAGAAACCGCCGCCCTGAAGCAGCGTAGACAGTGGCTGAGTTGACCTGGCTCGTGCCAATAAAACTTTATTTGTAAAGACGAGCAGAGGGCCGGGTTTGAGCCCCACGCTGTCGGAATCGATCAAAAAGCTGCGCCTCTTGCTCAGTCCTGGGGCCGATCTCAGAAACGCAGCTCGCACGGCCACACTCAGCTGCCCAATTGGAAACTTCCCCAGAGCCCGTGAGCATCACGGCCACGCCCGGCTCCAGGTGTGGGGAGGGAGCTTGTCAGACGGCATGGCTGCCGGTTCCTTGCTTGGCCCGACAACCCCGAGGGGGAGGCAGAGCCGTGATCTGGAGCCGTTTCGAAATGAATTTCTTCCTTTGCCCCAAACCGCGGTTCCCGTGTCCTCAGAGGCACACGGAGTCTGTCAGTGGAGTGAACCAAACGGGCCTGACCATAGGACCTGAAGGGCTCCGCCCAGGGGCAGAGGGGGAGGGGCGCTGACACTCATGCTGGGACCCTGCCTGGCCTCTCGCCTCCTGTCCCTGCGGAGGGCAGCAGCCGTGCTGAGGGTCTGAGCTGGGCGCCCCAGGGCTGTGTGCTCACCCCAGACTGTCTCTGTCTCGTCTTCCTGAGGCGCCGTGCACTTGCACATGTGATGCGTGTTGAGGGGCGGGTGACTCCCCACACACCCGCCTCCCCCAGGGCCCCACTGGGTCACCCTGCGGGCTGCAGCACCCCAGGCTGGTCTCCCTGAGCGCCCCTGTGGGAAGGTGGGGCCTGTGTGTCCCTCTCAGCTCTGCCCAGGCACTCCACGCCCCAGTCCCCCTCCAAGCCAGAGGGATTGATGCTGCCTGCAGCACCACGGGGTCCCCCGCAGCCTGGACCCCACCCAGAGAAAGGCCCAGGAGCAAGGCTGGCTCCCTGCGCACAGGAAAGAGAGGGGCTCAGGGCATGCAGCAGCGCCTGGCCAGTGTCCCGGACCGGGTCCCTCGGCCCTGACTCCCGTAGGAAGACAAGGAAGAATGAAGGGGTGCCACGGCCACGGACCCACCTCTGTGTTCTTGTGTCATTCACTCCGGAGACCCTCCTGGGCTTTCTGTTCCCCACCCACCCACCGCCCCACTGGCACCACGTGCACTGGAGGGAGACAGGAGGGAGTCTCGGCTGACCCCAGCTGGCCGTACCCCCACTCTGGGTGCGGCTGTGAGCTGCAGGGGGCACGCGGGCCCAGGGACAGTCTGTCTCTGCCCCAAGGCGTGGCACCTCGCCGCCCTCGTGGCCTGACCTTGGGACGTGGTCTGTGCCGCCTCAGTGGGTTCTGGGCCTCAACAGCACCCGACAACCAGAGCCCGAGGCTTCACCTTGTGGCGGGTGGGGGGAGGCGGCGTAGCCTGGGCGTCCACGGTCCTAGCGCCCCACCCCACACTGCTCTCTTGTTCCCCACCTGCCCTCAGAAGCGCCGGCATGTGCCCGAGGACGCCACAAACCAGTGGCAGCGGAGGGTCAGGACGCCCTGGCGGGGGTGAAGTTGGTACTTGTCTCTGGGCGCCGCGAGGCTGCGTGTGCTCCGGCACCTGCGCCCTGTGTTCCACAGCCGAGCCTGTTGGCGTGTCTCGCCCTTCACCCCTGTGTCTTTGCCTCCGACCTGCACCCACAAGCAGCCGTGTGGGCTGTCACTGCATGAAGGCTGGGGGCTTGAGGGGGCTCTGGAACCTGCTGCTGACCTCACAGTGCCCGCTGGTGGTCCGGGGCCCCGTGGGGTGTGCATGAGGCCCACCCCTGGGATGAGCAGCCTGGGGAGTAGGGGGCTCCCCAGGCCACCTGCGTGCTTGGACCCAGACTCCGCCCCCTGCTGGAAAGCCGGGGCTCGCCAGAGCCGGCTACACAGGGTGGCCCTAACGCCGGCTGCACCCCCGCCCCGGGAGCCGCGTCTGACCCTGGTGTGCAGCTGCTTGTCACAACTTGCTTGGCGACGGGCAAATAACTATTATGGTCTGGGTGGCGGCGGGCACCTCCAGGGAGCCAGCGGCGCTGCCTTCCCCAGACGGGTGCGCGCCCGGGGAGCCCGGGCACTCCTGAAACGTTCTTTGGGCGCTCACACAGCCTCTGCGGGCGTCTGTGTGGCTGCTGTCCGGGCCGCTGGTGTACGCACACGTGCCCCTGCCCGTCCCAGGCTCCGCCCCAGCCCACTGACCCCCCTCTCTCTGTTTGTCAGACGGACAAGGTGAAGCTGGCGTGGCGAGATCGGTTCCCGGCCTACGCCACCAACCTGGTCTCCATCGTCTTCATGGTAGGTCCCGGAGCCGGCATCAGGAGGCGCGCCAGGCCAGGGCCCCACAGCCTGGACGGGACACTGGCAACAGTGCGTGCCCAGAGCTGCCAGCCCACCCAGTGCTGTTGGGAACAGAGACTGCTGTTAGCACAGGCGCACGAGCTGGCTCCACCCCTGCCCCATGCGTCCTCCAACACCGCCCTGAGCATCACCAGGAGGGGCCCCCACAACCCTGAAGTTGGGAACCCCAGTGTTCTCCCGTGGGACAGGGCACCCATGGCTCCCCACCCCCAGGAGCCCGTCTCGGCTCTCCCGGGGGTCCCCCGCAGACTCTGGGCTCCTGTGCCCGCTGCTTCCGTCCCTCACCCTAAGAGGCCGCAGTCACTGACCGTGACTGTCCAGCCACCCACGCTAGAGGGTGGAGTTCAGCACCCCGCTTGGCCCTTTGTGGTGTCATCCTGACTTTCTCCGCCTGTCACCTCCTGTGAGAGGAAACTGAGGCCGAAAGTCAGCACCCCACACTTCAGCCCGCAGCCAGGAACGGGCCACAGCCCCGGGCACCCCAGAGTATGGCCTGACTGTGGCTCCAGGCTGCGGGGGCCCTAACCTCGTCACTAAGTCAGCTGAGGCCCCGAGTGCCACCCTGAGGGGCTGCCATGCCTTCAGGGTCCAGACGCCCATGTGTGGCCTATCTCCTCCGGCCAGCCGGCACCAGCCTGCCGAAGGCTCGGTCCCGCCCAGGGTGCCCCAGTCGCACCCTATGGGAGACGGGGGACAGGACGGGCGCCCTGGGCTCGGCTCCTCCTGCACAGGACGTTGTTCGGCTCAGGGAGGGCCCTGAGCGGCCTTAGTTGGAGACGAGGACCAGGAACCCGTTCAAAGTTCTAGCATGCGGGCGCCATGGGAGGGAGCTCAGGGTGTCTGAGCACTGCCAGGTACAGTGACCCACTCAAGCACAGACTGGGGGCTGCCCCGAGCTTTGCCCGCTGTGATTCCCTAAACCAAAAATAGTAATAGCTGAGTAGATGGGACGTGCAGGGGTCTTCAGACCCTCCCGCCTGGCCTGGCCTCCGGCCCCTCCTGCCCACAACATGGCTGCTTGGCGCCAACATCACCTCCGCATTCCTGGAGGTGGGAGCCAGCGAAGGCAACCCCTCTTAGGACGTCCTTCCCGGGGGCCTGCTGCAGCCACTGGACCTCATTCCCCCAGGCCCTGTCCACTCAGAGGCTGGGAAATGCACAGACTTCCTGCTGGGAGGGCCACACGCAAGGAGGCGGCCTCTGCTCTCGGCCCTGCTGCCCGGCAGGTGATGTCACTGCTGTCCGCCTCCAGGACGGTTTTATTTGGGGGTGCAGGGGTGAGCCACAGCCGCAGTGCTCAGGGCTCACTCCTGACTCTGCACTCAGGAATCACTCCTGGTGGTGCTCGGGGTGCTGGAGGTTGACCCTGGGTTGGCCACGTGCAGGAAGGCCAGCCCCCTGCCCGCCGTACCATCAGTCTGCCCTTTGTTTGGGGCCACACTCAGCAGTGCTCAGGGCTCACTCCAGGCAGGGCTTCCGGGACCCTGTGTGGGGCGGGGATGGAACCCAGGTCAGCGCCCTGCCCGCTGTCCCGTCCCTCCTGGGGGGAGCACTGACGTTCCAGGCCTGACCCAGCAGCGCAGACAGGCCCCCCACCCTGGCTCTGGCCCCGGGCGGCCGAGGGCCCTGCCTTGAGGCTGAGTCAGCTTTCCCGCTGCAGCCCCATGTGCTGGTCCAAGGCGTGTCCTGGGCGGAGCCCGTTGGCAGTGTGCAGGGATTTCCAAGGAAAACCCTGGACATCCCACACCCCGCCACAGAGTGCCCCTCCTCCGCCCGGGGTCCTGGGGTGTGGTCCGGAGGCTCTTAGTCACAGCCGGGAGCAGGACGCACTTTCCTGAAAGGCTCTGGCCAGCGCCCTGAGCTCAGTGTTGTGGGCAGCAGGGACAGCCCCCTCGGGCCTCGGGTCCTCCCTGCATCCTGGGGGTAGAGATTTTCCCAGGCCCCTCTGGGGAAGCCAGGTTAGACTAGCACATCCATCTGTCTGTCCACCGGGAAGCCACTGACCACCGGCCTCCCGGCCACACCTGCAGGGACAGAGTTCATCTGGGTCCTGCCCACTCGTGGGTGTTAGGGACAGACCCCACCCGGCGCCTGCCCACTCTGGGGCCGCAGGGACAAGCCCCCACCTGGCACCTGCCCACTCTGGGGCCGCAGGGACAAGCCCCCACCCGGCACCTGCCCACTCTGCAGATCGCCGTCACCTTCGCCATCGTGCTGGGCGTCATCATCTACAGGATCTCCACGGCCGCCGCCCTGGCCATGAACTCCTCCCCTCGGTGCGCTCCAACATCCGGGTCACAGTCACAGCCACGGCCGTCATCATCAACCTGGTGGTCATCATCCTCCTGGACGAGGTGTACGGCTGCATCGCCCGCTGGCTCACCACCATCGGTCAGTGCCGGGCAGCATGGGTGGACACCCCAGCCCAGGGCTCACGTCGCCCCCCAGCCAAGGGATCACGCCGCCCCCAGCAGAGGGCTCACACAGTCCCCCCAGCTGTAGGCTCACGCTGCCCCCCAGCCCAGGGCTCACACTGTCCCCTCCCCACAGAGGTGCCCAAGACGGAGAAGAGCTTCGAGGAGCGGCTCATCTTCAAGGCCTTCCTGCTCAAGTTCGTCAACTCCTACACACCCATCTTCTATGTGGCCTTCTTCAAAGGCCGGTACGGCCGGGACGCTCTGGGGGTCCAAGGCAGCCAGGCCCCCAGCGGGGGACCCCAAGCATAGCACCCAAACAGGAGGACAATGGGGACACACCGCTGGGACAGACAACGGGGATGGACAGCAGGGATGGACAGTGGGACAGAGAGCGGGACAGACAGCAGAGATAGCCAGTGGGGACAGACAGCAAGGACGGACAGCAGGACGGACAGCCGGGACAGACAGTAACCCAGAGAGCCGAGAGCCCAGCTTGTGGTCCCAGGAGCCCCACTGTGGACTGGGCTGAGTCCAGCTGATCGGGGCCGGGGTGAGGCCGTGGGCAGTGTCCATCTCCTCAAGGACCGTCTCTGAGCCATCTTAGTGCCCTGCCCAGGCAGCTGCTCCTGCGCTGGACCCCCTGAGCCAGACCCCCAACCACCTGGTCCATAAACCGCATGAACCACAGTGATGGGGCGGGGTCCTCCTGGCACCCCCAGGAGCTGGGAGGCTCATCCCCGGTTCTCCCGCAGCCACCCCCGGGGGCTTTGAGCACCTCCGAGACGCAGGAGCACAGCAGGTCCCCGGGCGCCAGCTCCCTCCCTGCCCCTCGGCGTCCCGGGGCCCCCTCTGACCCCCATCCTTGCAGGTTTGTGGGGCGCCCGGGTGACTACGTCTACATTTTCCACTCTTTCCGGATGGAGGAGGTACGTGGGGGGCCCCACCCTGCTGACCGCGCCCGCGGTGCCCTTGGGGTCATGCCACGGACCCAGTCCCAGCACCGGCCCTGATGCCCACTGTCCTGCCCTTGCCCCGACACCACACGCCTCTTTAGGGCTAAACGGCCCCCGGGCATGGGGCGCGCCACTGTTGTTTGCCTTTACACTGACACGGACGCTGCTCCCGCGCTGGCCTTTGGTCCTCTTTGGATCTGGCGGCGCCATGGAGTCTTGGCACTCAGGTCTCTCCGGCTCTGTCGGCCCAAGGTGGCCCCTTTGGGGCCCGTCTGTGCTTCAAGGAACCTGGTGGGATCTCCCAGAATTATTCTGCTCATGGGAAAATAAGAGGTCGAGTCTTCTGTGGCCAAAATTTGGGGGTCGTGGAGGGAGCATGGGGTGGACTTCAGGCACCGAGTGATCCAGCTGCCTGGAGCTCAGCCTAAAGGATCAGCCCCGTGTGTTGGCACCTGGAGCTCAGTCTAAAGGATCAGCCCCGTGTGTTGGCACCTGGAGCTCAGCCTAAAGGATCAGCCCCGTGTGTTGGCACCTGGACGTCGCAGGACATGTGCCTCAGCCCCAGGAATGAACTTTTGCAAGAGCCCACTCCCGCTTAGTGGCGCCCCGATACCTGGGGTGTGGTGGGAGGCGGCCCTGTGGAGGGAGGAGCAGAGCCGAAGGCGCCGCTGAAGAGCTGCCCACGTCTGGTGGCCGCGTGAAGAGCCTTTGCTCAGGCTTGGCTGTGGAAGCCAAGGGTGCACACGGGACTGCGTCTCCTGATTTTTTTCTTTCTTCTCTCTCTCTCTCTCTCTCTCTCTCTCTCTCTCTTTGTCACCCGCGTGCTCGGGGTTTCTCGGCTCTGCACCGAACACCTGGGGGCGCCCGGCCCCGGCGCCCCCCCGCTCGCTCGCCCCTCTCTAGTTTTAAGAACCTTGAATGACGTTGATTGACCTTTGGGGTCACACTTGCCAATGCTCAGGGGTTACTCCTGGCTCTGCACTCAGGAATTACTCCTGGCAGTGCTCGGGGGACCCTAATAGTAATTCAGGGATCGAACCTGGGTCTGCCAAGAGCAAGGCCAACGCCCTCCCGCTGAACTGTCACTCCAGCCGGGCCCTGTCTTGTTTCTTTAGGGACCATACCAGGATGGATTGGGGGTCTGGGGAGTCTTTTCCTGGTGGTGCCTGGGGGTATGCAGTGCCGGGGAGGGAGCCTGGCTCCCCACCTGCCCAGGTGCCCTCAGAGCTCCGCCCGCCCTACCCCTGACTCTCGGGACACATTTGATTCAGCACAGGGTTAGCTTGAGGGACCCGCCTGTGCCCACCAGGCAGGACAGGGCTGAGCAGGCTCTGTGCCACAGTGTGCCCGGGGTGGCTGGCAGGCGGGGCTGAGCAGGCTCTGTGCCACAGTGTGCCCGGGCGGGGCTGAGCAGGCGCTGTGCTGCAGTGTGCCCGGGTGGGGCTGAGCAGGCTGTGCCGCACTGTGGGCAGGGCTGAGCAGGCTGTGCCCACTGTGCAGGGCTGAGCAGGCTGTGCCCACTGTGCCCGGCGGGGGCTGAGCAGGCTGTGCCCGGGCGGGGCTGAGCAGCTGTGCCCGCTGTGCCGGGGCGGGGGCTAAGCAGGCTGTGCCCGGGCGGGGCTGAGCAGGCTGTGCCCACTGTGCCCAGGCGGGGCTGAGCAGGCTGTGCTCACTGTGCCCGGGCGGGGCTGAGCAGGCTGTGCCCGCTGTGCCCGGGCGGGGCTGAGCAGGCTGTGCCCGCTGTGCCCGGGCGGGGCTAAACAGGCTGTGCCCGGGCGGGGCTGAGCAGCTGTGCCCGCTGTGCCCGGGCGCGGCTGAGCAGGCTGTGCCCGCTGTGCCCGCAGTGTGCGCCCGGCGGCTGCCTCATGGAGCTCTGCATTCAGCTCAGCATCATCATGCTGGGGAAGCAGCTCATCCAGAACAACCTCTTCGAGATCGGCGTCCCGTGAGTGCGGCCCCGACGGGGTGTATGCTCCAGGAGTGGGGGTCTGCGTCCCGAGATGGGCATCACCCCAGAGTAGGGTCTGCACCCGTGAGGGAGGCGCTGGCCTCGGTGTCCTAAAATGCCAGGCTAAGCTCTGACAGCGCTGGGGCGAGTGGGGGCTCAGCCCCGAATCGAGGTCGGAAGCGGGGGTCGGCTCAGCCGCGTGTCCCCCAGGAAGATGAAGAAGTTCATCCGCTACCTGAGGCTGAAGCGCCGCAGCCCCGCGGACCACGAGTACGTGAAGCGCAAACAGCGCTACGAGGTGGACTTCACGCTGGAGCCCTTCGCCGGCCTCACGCCCGAGTACATGGAGATGAGTGAGTGGGGCGCGGCGTCGGGGGCCCTGCGGCCAGGCCACGGGCCGGGGCTGCTTTGTGCTGGAATCAAACCCAGATGAACCTGGGATTGGCGGAGGGACGCACCTGCCCTGGGATTGGCTGAGGGACGGAGACCTGCCCTGGGATTGGCTGAGGGATGGAGACCTGCCCTGGGATTGGCTGAGCTAGGAAGACCTGTCCTGGGATTGGCTGAGGGACGGAGACCTGCCCTGGGATTGGCTGAGGAGATCTACTTCATGATTGGCTGAGGGATCTGCTTCGTGATTGGCTGAGGGACGGGAGACCTGCTCTGGGATTGGCTGAGGGACCAGTGACTGCTACTAGGGAGACCTGCCCTGGGATTGGCTGAGGGACGGAGACCTGCCCTGGGATTGGCTGAGGGATGCCCGGCAGGGTCCCAGCAGAGACGCTCAGATCACCGGGCACTAGTGGGGTGTCCAGCGGGGAGCCCGACTGGGCCCGAGCAGAGACGCTCAGATCCGGGCCTAGTGGAGGGCGCGTCCCCAGTCACTGGGCAGCAAGCTGGACCCCGGGAGCGTGGGGGGCTCTGCTGACCGCGCGCTGTCCCAGTCATCCAGTTCGGCTTCGTCACCCTGTTCGTCGCCTCCTTCCCACTGGCCCCGCTCTTCGCGCTGCTCAACAACATCATCGAGATCCGGCTGGACGCCAAGAAGTTCGTCCACGGAGCTGCGGAGGCCGGTGGCCGTGAGGGCCAAGGACATCGGTGAGTGAGGCCATCGGGGCCGTCCCCAGGCCACGGCGGCCTCTGGACTCGGGGACGCGGCTGGGGGCCGTGATCCGAGAGAACCTGTGCGATGGGGTGGGCTTCAGGGTGGGCTTCATGCAGCGTCCAGCTCACGAGCAGCCGCCCCTGCCAGCCCTGGGGTCAGCTGAGAGGGTCAGGAAGGCTTGAGGGGGTGGGCCGCATGGAGGTCGCACAGGTCGTGGACAGGGGCAGCGTTCATGTCTGCAGACGGGCCGCCACCCGCGGAGGCTGTCAGGGAGGGACGCTGCAACAGCTTCAGCCCCGAGAGCTCGCTAGGCCCCGCCCCTAAGAGCACTAGGCCCCGCCCCTGAGGTTCTCTAGGCCCCGCCCCTGAGAGCCCACTAGGCCCCGCCCCTGAGAGCTCACTAGTCCGCCCCTGAGAGCCCGCTAGTCCCGCCCCTGAGAGCCCACTAGTCCCCCCCCCCCTGAGAGCTCACTAGTCCCGCCCCTGAGAGCCCACTAGTCCCCGCCCCTGAGAGCTCGCTAGTCCCGCCCCTGAGAGCTCTCTAGTCCCCGCCCCTGAGAGCTCACTAGTCCCCACCTCTGGAGAGCTCGCTAGTCCCGCCCCTGAGAGCTCTCTAGTCCCCGCCCCTGAGAGCTCACTAGTCCCCGCCCTGAGAGCTCGCTAGTCCCGCCCCTGAGAGCTCACTATTCCCGCCCCTGAGCTCGCTAGTCCCGCCCCTGAGAGCTCTCTAGTCCCCGCCCCTGAGAGCTCGCTAGTCCCCGCCCCTGAGCTCACTAATCCCGCCCCTGAGCTCGCTAGTCCCCGCCCCTGAGAGCTCTAGTCCCGCCCCTGAGAGCTCGCTAGTCCCCGCCCCTAAGAGCTCGCTAGTCCCGCCCCTGAGAGCTCGCTAGTCCCCGCCCCTGAGCTCGCTAGTCCCCGCCCCTGAGCTCGCTAGTCCCCGCCCCTAAGAGCTCGCTAGTCCCCCGCCCTGAGAGCTCGCTAGTCCCCGCCCCTGAGAGCTCACTAATCCCCGCCCCTGAGAGCTCGCTAGTCCCGCCCTGAGGCCTCAGTCCCCGCCCCTGAGGCCTCTAGTCCCCGCCCTGAGGCTCACTAGTCCCCCCCTGAGGCTCGCAGCCCCGCCCTGAGGCCACTAGTCCCCGCCCTGAGAGCTCACTAGTCCCCGCCCTGAAGCCCTCGTCCCCCCGAGCTCGCTAGTCCCCGCCCGAGCCCGCAGTCCCCCGCCCTGAGAGCTCACTAGTCCCGCCCCTGGAGCCCTAGTCCCCGCCCTGAGGCTCCTAGTCCCCGCCCGAGGCTCCTAGTCCCCGCCCCTAGAGCCGCTAGTCCCCGCCCTGAGGCTCACTAGTCCCGCCCCTGAGCTCACTAGTCCCCGCCCTGAGCTCGCTAGTCCCCGCCCTGAGAGCTCACTAGTCCCCGCCCCTGAGGCTCGCTAGTCCCGCCCTGAGGCTCTCTAGTCCCCGCCCTGAGAGCTCACTGGTCCCCGCCCTGAGAGCTCTCTGGTCCCCGCCCCTGAGAGCCCACTAGTCCCCGCCCCTCCACTCATTGGGAACCAACAGCCCCACGGAGCCCCCTTGTCCGGCCCTGTCCCGCCATCCGCAGCCTGTTGGAGTATCGCGGTGACCTGGCGACTCCTCCTCTCCCAGGTCCCCTAACATCCAGGCCGCGCCCTCCGCGCCCCCTGCAGCCTGGGCACCGCCCGACCAGTGCCAGGGCTTTGCACCGGCGCCGAGCCGCACCGACTCCAGACCCGTGTCTGGCCTGGCCGTGTCCTTGTCCTGCGCCGTGAGGGTCTGGGCTGATCCTGGGCCCTGTTTCCAGCTGGAGAGACTGGCCAGGTGGTGGCCAGAGCCTTGGGGAAGAGACTCTGCCCTGGACAGCGCCCCGTGAGGACCGAGAGCCGCGTGGGGTGGGGTGCGGCGTTGTGCCGGGCTCCCCGACAGTCTGGGGCACCTGAGCCTGTGCCCAATGGCAAAGACGAGAAGCGGCGGCGACTGCGCTGCTGCGCTCACAGAGGCCTGATTCTCAGGGCCGCGGCCCTGGCCGGCCCCCCAGCGGCCTGTTTGTTTTGGCACTTTCACTTGGCAAAGGCCTGTTCCTGGGGACAGCATCCTGAGCCCTGCACCCCTCTTCCCCGGAGTGGGAGGGAACCCTGGACGTGAGAGCCACGTCCACTCACCCACTCACACCCCCTCGGACCCACGTCCACAGGGTCTGCCGCGTCGCCCACCCCCACTCCGCTGCCGGCTTCCTGGTTCCCGGCCCTCAGTGGAGCCGGCCAGGCTCCTTCACCCGTGGGCTGCGCGGCCTGCACGTGACCTTTCCTTGAAGAGGAAAGCAAAATCTTTGTTTTGCTCCTGTGATCCGTTCAGGGCCCCAGGGGACGAGCGCCCAGGACCCAGAACCTTCCCCACAGGGCCCAGGATGGGGGCGTGGCCCTGCCACAAGCACCAGCCCAGTGGGGAGGGCAGCTGGGCCGGGCACGGCCCCGTGCCCTCTGGCACCTGCTCCCCACCATGACCTGACTTGGGGGAGGTGTTTGAGCTCTTCCTGGAGGTGCTCAGGCCTTACTCCTGGCTCTGTGCGTGGGCTACGTTCCTGGTGGTGCTCAGGCCTTACTCCTGGCTCTGTGCGTGGGCTACGTTCCTGGTGGTGCTCAGGCCTTACTCCTGGCTCTGTGCGTGGGCTACATTCCTGGTGGTGCTCAGGCCTTACTCCTGGCTCTGTGCGTGGGCTACATTCCTGGTGGTGCTCAGGCCTTACTCCTGGCTCTGTGCGTGGGCTACATTCCTGGTGGTGCTCAGGCCTTACTCCTGGCTCTGTGCGTGGGCTATGTTCCTGGTGGTGCTCAAGGGATCAAATCCAGATCGGCCACATGCAAGGCTCCTTCCTGCCCTGCCTGCGCTCTGGTCTCTGGCCCCACCGGCCCGCGACTTGACACGCAGCCCACATGCTTCCCGCTTCCCCCTCGGGTCCCCAGGAGACTCCCACACAGCTCCCGGGCACAGCGTGTGTGGGGAGGCTCTGCGTTGCCCACCCTGGGATGGGGCGGGCGGGCACGACCCTCCCGGGTCTCCGTAAGAGAAGCCCCGAGGTTTGCCCCCAGCATCTGCCCCCTTGATCTTAGCCAGAGCTGCGACTCCGGGGAAGGTCGTGGCTGCCCAGAGCAAGCTCCTGCACGCCACACTCGTGGGCCTGGCTCAGTGCTGGGAAACCCACCGCTAGGGTGCTGATGTGGGGATCCCGCAGATGGCCACGGCCTGGACAGGTGCCACTGGGGCCCGACTGGTGGTTCTGGGTCAGAACCAACCTCAGCAGCACCACGAGTGTGCCCGAGCACTGAGCCAAGGGCAACCCGTGAGCCCCGCCGGTGTGGCCAGATGACCCATACAAGAGGACACAGGCAGACAGCCCGGGCGCCCCCGCAGCCCCTCTGTACCCCCGCCCTGCCCCTGTGCCGGAGCTCACAGGCCATTCCCAGAGGTGCACCGCCACGACTCCCCCTGCTGGGCTCAGCCGGCCAGCACGTGGGCCTCACGCTTGGACAATGCAGTGTCCGTCCTGGAGTCCTTTGTTCTGTTTTTTCATGTGGGTATAGTTCCCCAAGGGTGCCAGTGGTTCACTGGGCCAGGGGTCTGCCCAGAGCCCTGTGCATGCCAGGCACGTGCTGCAGGCCTCGGAGCCCTGTCCCAGGCCCCCTGCCTATTGTCCTGGAAATAATGGTCCCCTCTGCGGATTTTGAGCCCCGTTTTTTTTTTTTTTTTTTTCTTTTTTTGGTTCACACCGGCGACGCTCAGGGGTTTCTCCTGGCTCTGCTCTTAGGAATTACTCCTGGCGGTGCTCGGGGGACCATATGGTATGCCGGGGAACGAACCCGGGCCGGCACATGCTGGCCGGGTTGAGCCCCGTAGTAATAGACTTTAGACATCTGGACTTAGACATCGCCCTAAGGGGTTTGCGCTAGGGGCCAGAACTGCAGTGCGCAGCCCAGCCTGCAGGGGGCACCACGCCGGCGGCGGCCCCTTGTCCTGGAGACCAGCCTGCGCCCTTGGTCATTCTTCAGCTGCGCGGTGCTGGGCACTGTCAAACAGACAGATGGAGCCGTCTGGGTCGCGCTGCCCCAGATCCAAACACAGGAATCTGGCCTGTGGGCTGAGTCTGACGGGTGGCGCCTGGCGGAGGATGGGGTCTGGGTGGTGGGAGGAGTCTGGCCGGTTGGGAGGGATCTGCTTTGTGGGTGGTCTGTCTGGTGGGAGGAGTCAGTCTTGTGGGAGGAGCCTAACTGGTGGGAGGGACTGGGTGGTGGGAGGAGCCTGCTTTATAGGAGGGCTCTGGGTGGTGGGCGGAGCCTGCTTTATGGGCGGGCTCTGGGTAGTGGGAGGAGTCTGCTTTATGGGTGGGCTCTGGGTGGTGGGAGGAGCCTGCTTTATGGGCGGGCTCTGGGTGGTGGGAGGAGCCTGCTTTATGGGCAGGCTCTGGGTGGTGGGAGGAGTCTGCTTTATGGGCGGGCTCTGGGTGGTGGGAGGAGCCTGCTTTATGGGCAGGCTCTGGGTGGTGGGAGGAGCCTGCTTATTGGGTGAACTCTGGGTGGTGGGAGGAGTCTGCTTTATGGGCGGGCTCTGGGTGGTGGGAGGAGTCAGCTTTGTGGACGGGGTCTGGTTAAGGGCTCTCTGCACTCAGACACAAGCCTTGTGGTGGGGGGGGGCAATCTGTGCCTGGGGAGTGCGGCTCCCACAGCCTCCCAGAGCTCTGAGGCGTCAACGAAGTCTCAGGCACCACCACCCGCAATCTGAGCAGCCAAGCCCAGGCCTCAGGAGGATTTGCTCCATGCGCCTTCTGCGTTGGGAGGGGTCCATAGAAGGACCCTCCCAGCCCTGGAGAGGGGCGGGGAGGGAGCTCCTTTCTGGGCCAAGGCTCTCGGAACCTCAGCGACCAGGCCTCCCTGCCGGGCGGAGGCAGCGGGAGCAGCTGTGCAGGTCTAAATAGCCCCGTGGGGCCGGCGAGTGACCCCTGGGGCCAGACGCTGCCCTCCCACAGCGCCCCAGCAGGAGCCCTGGGTGCCCTGTGCCAGGCAGAGCTCCATGCCCACCTGTCAGCAGCCCCGCCCTGGCACTGTCGCGCCAAGCACAACCCTCCTCCCGCCCTTTCCCAGATGCTGCTGCCCGCGGGATCTGCGCAGGCCGGGACAGACCCGGGCCCTCCCTGTGCGCTCAGCGGGGTGGGGTCAGCGGGGGGTGTTGGGCCGCTTCCCGCAGGTCCAGCCCAGGGGCCCCAATAGAAACCGTCTCTGGGGCCTGTGCGACCGGCGGGACAGGCTGGAGCCCGGTGCTGGGTGCCCTTCCTCTGCGGCTCAGCGGGGGTCTCCTCCCCACTCCCCTAGTCACAGGCAGGCCCAAGCAACAGACCAAGAGCCATTGGGACCCCCAGACCCCAGGGGCAGGGACACGAGCTCCACCCCCCCAGCCGGGGGCTAGGAAGCAGTTTGGCGGCAGGTGGGCGGCAGTTCCCGTGCTGGTGCTCCGAGCCGAGTGCTCGCGCCGTGCTCACGCCTCGTGCTCACGGGAGCCACGCAGGCTGTCCTCGGCCCCATCCCGGCTCCTGTTGGTCCCCCCCCCCCAACAGCCCCGCCTGGGTTCCGGCGCGTCTAAGCGGCTTTCCGTCTCCTTCCCGTAGGAATCTGGTACAACATCCTCCGCGGAATAGGGAAACTGGCCGTCATCATCAACGTGAGTGGCGGCCGCCGAGGGTCGGGCTTCCACTCGGGGGTGGAGACAGAGACAGAGACGGGGAGGGGGGAGGGAAGGGAGACAGGGAGAGACAGGGAAGAGGAGAGAGAGAAAAAGGGGAAGGAGAAAAGAGGGAGAGAGGAGAAGAGAGAAGGGAGGGGGCGGGCCGGGCAGGCAGGCCCTGGGAGAGACGGCCAGGTAAAGCCCCTCTGCTGGGCCGCGCTCCTGTCCCTTCGGGTGAGACACGCCTGCTCAGGGTCGGGTGGGCCTGAGCCATAGCACAGCAGGAGGGCGTGCTCGACTTGCACGGCCCACCCAGGTTCAATCCCGGCACCCCACGTGGTCTCCCGAGCCCAGCATGAGTGATCCCTGAGCACAGAGTCAGGAGTAACTTCTAAGCACTGCCCGGTACAGCCCCAAACCAATAATAATAATAATAATAATAATAATAATAATAATAATGAGGCTTGGGGACCCTGAAACAAACGTTTCCCAAACCCTGTCAGCCTCCCCTAAAACATTCCACTCGCCAGCCACACGCCTTGCCGCTCACACACGTGCCCGTGCCTTGCCTGCACGTGTTCCCAGACACCACATGCGCTCACATGTCCTGGTGCCACGCATACCCTTACATGCCATGCATGCATGTATAACGTTCATGCATGTACACATGCTCACACGCCATGTGCCCTGCTGGATGCACTCCCAGGCCAGGTGACCGGCACACACACACACTCACAGCACACACACTCACAGCACACACACTCACAACACATACACACACTCAAAGCACACACACTCACAGCACACACACTCACTCACAGCACACACACACTCACAGCACACACACTCAGCACACACACCCACAGCACACACACTCACAGCACACACACACAGCACACAGCACACACACTCACAGCACACACACACTCACAGCACACACAGCACACACAACTCACAGCACACACAACTCACAGCACACACTCACAGCACACACACACTCACAGCACACACACTCACAGCACACACACACTCACAGCACACACACAGCACACACACACCACACAACACACAGCACACACACACCACACACACCACACACCACCCACCCCACACACACTCACGCACACCCACACAGCACCATACCTCACAGCACACACACACCACAGCACACAACACACACCTCACACACCACAGCACACACACAGCACACCATCACAGCACACACCGCACGCACTCACAGCACACACACACCGGCATGCACTCACAGCACACACACCCACAGCACACACACACTCACAACCCCCACACACACAGTACACACATTCACAGCACACACACCGGCATGCACTCACAGTACACACCCACAGCAGCACGCACGTACTCAGCAGCAGGCACTCGCGGCACACACCACACACCCACGGCATGCACATCGGCACTCATGCACGCGTGGCACACGCACTACGCACACGCCGGCTCGCACACACGTGCAGAGGCATCAGGGCCGAGGCTCCCCACGCTTCTCCGGCTCCCGCTGTCCCTGCGGCTCTGTCCAGCGCGGACACTGGGGCCCAGGCCGGCGGGGCTGGGGTGAGAGCCACAGTAGCCTTGGGACGCGGACGCGGCACTGTCCCGGGGGTGGGGGCTGCACACCCCCCTTCCTTCCTCCTCTGCACTCACTGCCCCCCCGCCGGGACAGAGCCGCTGGGGAGCGGCCCCGGGGCAGCGCTGGCGGCTGGGTCAGGCCATGTGGGGCGCCGTGGGGCCGCGCTCACGCCCATTCTCTCAGGCCTTCGTGATCTCCTTCACATCCGACTTCGTCCGCGCCTGGTGTACCTCTACATGTACAGCAAGGACGGGACCATGCAGGGCTTTGTCAACCACACCCTCTCCTCCTTCAACGTCAGCGACTTCCAGGCGGGCACGGCCCCCAATGACCCCCTGGGCCTGGGCTATGAGGTGCAGATCTGCAGGTACCGCTGGCCGCGCCACAGGACACCGCTTCCGCGGGCTCTGGGGCGGGCTGTCTCTCAGCTCAGTGTGGTCTCCAGAAAAAGAGAGTCCCTCCTGGGCAGGGGGGGGGCCGTGTTCATTCCTTCCTCAGACCGGGCAGGTGGGCTTCAGGCTGGGCTCGATCCAGGATCCTCCGTTGCCCCCGGGCTCCACCTGTAAACACAATATACTCTGGGGTCTGGGCTCAGCAGTAGAAGCTCTGGCCTGGGAGCCTGAGGCTGTTCCATCCTCCCAATTGCCTCAGTGCCCAAGTGTGACCAGTCACACCACGTTGGAGGTGTTGTGTGTGGTGTGGGTGCAATGACCTGGCACAGCCTCGGGTTGGGGACTCGCACCCACTGATCTCTGGGCAGGAGACCCCTGGAACTGTGCACAGCCTCCACTGGGAGCCCCTGAGAGGGACCCAGAAGCCCAGGGATGCTGGGGTTCATTCCTTCCTTCCCCAGCTACCAGACACCCCACTGCCACCGACCCCGGCGTCCAGCGTGACTGCCCACACCAGAGACCCCCAAGGCTCGGCCTGTTCAGATCAACCCAAGTTTAGGTTCATTCTAGAAGGGGGCAGGAGCCCCCGGGCTGCTGGCTCCAAAGGTCCTCCGGGACTTAAGTGCGGGATCCAAGCTACTCCCGGATCCCGCAGGAGAGTGGGCCTGCCCCACCCCGCGAAGCCAAGACAACATCAAGGTTGTTTTCCACCACAGTGGCGGGAGGCGGGCACACCTCTGCGCTCCCAGTGGCTGGCATCGGGCCCTCCCGCCCACGGCTCATGCCCAGGTCCTGGGTGCTGCGCGCACAGGGCCAAGGGTGTGCGAGATCGCTCATTCCTGTGCCAGCAAACGTGCACCTGGTGCTCCTGCCCCTCAGGGGATTTCCTGCCTTCCTGGGGCACAGGCTGAGGCCAGGAAAGGGGGTGCGCATGTGCTCTCACTGATGGGGTGGAGTGCCTCCGGGCAGCTAGCAGCGGGCTTTGAGGGGTGCATAGGAGTTTGCCAGCAGACATCCTGTGCGTGGGTGAGGGAGAAGGGGTTCTAGTGGCTCTGAGGCTGAGGCCCAGCCTAATTCCGGTCTGCACTGCAGTGCTGGGAGCTTCTTGGGAAATGTCTGTGATAGGACTGAAGGGAGGCCAGAGAGGGCCCAGAGAGGGTGGCCCAGTGCCCAGGGGCACACGGCAAGGTGGGACCGCATCTGGGAGCACTGCCTGCTCTCTGGGACCCCAGGGACCCCAAGGACTTGACCCGTCTCCCCTGGCCGCTATGGGGAAGCTTCTGCGTGTCTGCTCAGCCTCTGCCGTGGGGGTCTCCAGTCATGAGGGTGTTTCACGCTGCAGACAGCAGGGCCGGCCGACAGGGGCAGGGCTGTGATTAGGGGGCTGGGCCCCCTCACCCACTGGGGGCTCCTTGTGGGTAAAGTGGCTGGTCCTGAGAAGTCGGGGCCTCAGGGGCGGCCCGGGGCTCCCCGCTGGCCCCAGCCTGCCCTGCCCAGCTGCGCCTGGAGCGCCTCACCCGCCCGCAGGTACAAGGACTACGGGAGCCCCGTGGTCGGAGCACAAGTGCGACATCTCCAAGGACTTCTGGGCCGTGCTGGCCGCGCGCCTGGCCTTCGTCATTGTCTTCCAGGTGGGCGAGGCCTGCGCGGCCTCCTGGGGTGGGGTGCGGGGAGGGGGGGGGGGGCGGAAGGGGCCGGGGTCTCGCGAGGTTCCCGCCCGAGCCCTGACACCAGCAGGGGCTTCACCCCGCACCGCAGTGTGAACCCGCGCGAGCCCCCTCGGGCGCCCCTGAGCTCGGTGTGGACCCCCTGAGCTCAGAGAACGTTTCCTCAGCCCGTGTCGGTCCCTGGCGGGACCCCAGGGTCACACCCTGGAACACTGGGGCACTCCCAACTTCCAGCCCACCCGTGGGGCGTGGCCGGGCTTGGTGGGCGGGGCGGGGCCTTGGAGGCGGGGCCGGGTGGGTGCTTTGGAGGCGGAGCCAGGTTGGTGGGCGGGGTGGGTACCTCTGGGGCGGGGCTGAGGTTGGTGGGCGGAGCCGTTACTTTGGGGCGGGGCCAGGCTGGTGGGCAGGGCAGTCAGGCTTCCACTGCTCAGCGCTGCCCGTTTGCAGAACCTGGTGATGTTCATGAGTGACTTCGTGGACTGGGTCATCCCCGACATCCCCAAGGACATCAGCCAGCAGGTGCACAAGGAGAAGGTGCTCATGGTGGAGCTGTTCATGCGGGAGGAGCAGGGCAAGCAGCAGCTGCTGGACACGTGGATGGACAAGGGCCACTCCCAGGGCGCACCCAGAAATAACCACGGCCCGGTGGCCCGTGCCCACAGCCTGGGCCCCGAGGACCCTGGGAGCGCCCTGTAGGGCTCCCCCACAACTGACCAACAGCACGGTGGCCCCTGGCCCTGGCGGACCTTGAAGCCCAGCTGGGCCAGGACACGTTTCTGACCGTCTCCCTGGGTTTGGTACGCGGCCGGGCAGCGATTTCCCTTCTGCTTCGTCGGAGATGATGAGGGTTCAGGGGCGGCGTGGGAGGAACCCCAAGATCCTCGCCCCACATGCTCCAGCCCGAGGCCGTGCCAGGGAGGGCGTGGGGCACCGTGCCCCCCCACCTGGAGGGCATGAAGCTGGTCTCGGCCGTGCTGGGTTCCAGAGCGCAGAGTCGGGCATGAGACCCTGGGCACCCCCAGGACTCCGGCCGCCTGCCCAGCCCTGCAGGACGGAAGGGCGGGGCCCCTGGGCAGGCTGGGTATTTATTGCGTGGTTGTTCATTTTTAATCATTTCTAGGGTGGTTTGGAGGCTTGAGGGTTTTTCTTTTTTTTTCTGTAGCTCAAGGTGGAAGGTCTTATTAGCTATCCAGATATCATCGAGAGATTTAAAACACTGTTACTACCAAAGATTTTTATGAATAAAGGCTTCTATTTTGGTAACTTCTGTATTTTTACTACAGGAAAGCTAGTGTGAGCAATTAGCTCTTTCGCACTTTTTAGAGCAGGGTTCGGGGCTCCAGGCGGCGCGAGACCCGGGGCCCACCCGGCCCCTCGCTCAGCCTGCCCCTGCCTCTCTTTTCTCTTGTACAGTAAGTGGTTTGAAACGGGGTTTTGTATGTACATCTTGTATTAAAACTTAGGTGATTAATTACCAAGAAAATCAGTTTATGGAATTTTTTTAAGTGACTGTACCCACCTCCAATAAACATTCCTCCAAATAAACGGGGCGCACAGCGGAGCCTGTCTGCGTGACCTTCGCCCGCGCTCCCCAGCTGGGCTTTGGGTGGGCCCCTTAGGGGGTCTCCGCCCTCGCTGTGCTGCTCGTGTGGCCCTGGGGTGTGCGTGTGCTGCGTGTGCGAGGATGTAGGGTCCGGGGACCTAAACCCTCGGCCGACCCGCTCCGCGTGTCCTGCGTGGCCGAGCAGGGGGCCCTTGGGCGCCCACGGATGGACGGACGGAAGCGCCGCTGTTTGGTGAGAGACAAACGTCGTCGGGGCTAGAGCGAAGCGCAGGCGGGGGGAGGGCGGGGCTCGCCCGACAAGCCACAGACCGGGTTCGAGCCCCAGCACCCTGCGGAGCGAGCGCCCAGAGCCTTGCACGCCGCCGCGGCGGCCGAAGCGGAGGAAGGAGAGATCACGTGACCTGCCCGCGGCCACGCCCCCTCGGCGCCGCCGGCTGCGGCCCGCGCGCCCCCTGCTGGAGGGTTCTGCAAGTGCAGCCTCGGGAACCGGGAATCACTTCCAGGCCCAGGACGGAGGGCGACGTCCAGGCAGGCGGCGGGGATCGGACCCGCAGGGACGCCCCGTGACGGTGGAGGAGGCGGGCTCAGCCAAGCGTGCTACAGGCTCCTGCACCCAGCCGCGTGGCCCAGCCTCACGCACGCACGGCGGACCTGCGAGCAAAGCCGCCTCTGCCCGCCCCGGGACTCTAAAGGGGGCTACAGGGGCTGGGCCCCAAGGCAAACCCGAAAACATCCTTCCTGAGAATGGGGGCTGATGGAAATGTGGCAAGTGTCCTCATGGGCATATGTGAGTCATTCCCAGAGCCCCTGGAGTCCTGAATCGTCCTGAATCGTTAAACCTGGACGGAGGCAGGACAGTGAGGCAACAGGAACCACGTGTGCAAAGGCCCTGGGGCAGGCAAAAGGTCAGCGCAGCTGCGGGAGGGGCAGGGAGCAGACACGCAGAGCCACGCGGCCACACAGGCCTCCGGAATGGGCGACTGGCACTCGGCGGTGCGTTGCCTGAGCCTGAGCAGGCACGGTCGGGACCGGCTCGCCTGCGGGAAGCCTCTGAGGCTGCGGGGGGGGCAGGAACGAGAGGTCGCGCCATTTGGGTGACTGGGATTCGGATTCCCACGGTGGGCGCCGCACCGGGTGGGGAAAACAGCGAAAACACCCCAAGGGGAGGCCTGGTGAAAGGGTTCCCCTCCGGGCGGCGACAGACAGCGAGGAGGGCGTTGGCCTTGCACATGGCCAACCCGGGTTCCTCCCGGCATCCCTTAGGGTCTCCTGAGCACCGCCAGGAGTAATTCCTGAGCAAAGAGTCATGAGTAACCCGTGAGCGTCGCCGGTGTGACCAAAAAAGCATAAAAAAGAGAAAGGGTCCTCCCGAGTCATGGGGCGCTCACTCCATGGGCAGGGATGAGGAGGCTGAGGGAGCAGAGGGCCCTGCGTTACACAGGAGCACAGGGTGCTAGTAGCCCGGGCCTGGGCAGTGGGAGCGCATGTATAGTGGGTGCATGGACGGACAGGTGGATAACTGGATGAATGGATGGATGAATGGATGGATGGATGGATGGATGGATGGATGGATGGATGGATGGATGGATGGATGGATGGATGGATGGATGGATGGATGGATGGATGGATGGATGGATGGATGATGGATGGATGGATGGATGGATGGATGGATGGATGGATGGATGGATGGATGGATGGGTGGATGGAAGGAAGGATGGATGGATGCATGGATGGATGGATGGATGATGGATGGATGATGGATGGATGGATGGATGGATGGATGGATGATGGATGGATGATGGATGGATGGATGGATGGAAGGATGGATGGATGGATGGATGGATGATGGATGGATGGATGGATGGATGGATGGATGGATGGATGATGGATGGATGATGGATGGATGATGGGTGGATGGATGAATGGATGGAAGGATGGATGGATGGATGGATGGATGGATGATGGATGGATGATGGATGGATGGATGATGGATGAATGATGGATGGATGATGGATGGATGATGGATGGATGGATGGGTGGATGAATGATGGATGGATGATGGATGGATGGATGGATGGATGGATGGAAGGAAGGAAAGATGGATGGAAGGGTGGGTGGGTGGGTGGGTGGATGGATGGGTGGATGGATGGAAGGATGGATGATGGATGGATAGATGGATGGATGGATGGATGGATGGATGGATGGGTGGATGATGGATGGATGGATGGATGGATGATGGATGAATGGATGGATGATGGATGGATGATGGATGGGTGGATGGGTGGGTAGATAGGTGGGTGCGTACATGGATGGAATCTATGTACCAGTCTCCCGTTCTCTCTCGGCCCTCACTGCCTTGGTCCTGTCCTCACACCCTGTACAGAAGCACACGGAGGAGGGCACTCATGGTGGGTATGGGCAAATTTCATGGGGGGCTCAGAAGCAGTTTCTGCCCCTCCCCCGGCACTCAGAGCTGAGTGGACAGACACAGCCCCCGTACACACACTTAGGTTCACAGATACACACTCACACTCATACACACGACGCACATCCGCTCATTCGCACCAGATGTGCACCAACAGACCTTCACCACACCCCACACTCCCACACACAGACACAGGCCCCTCTACCCGCTCCCCCAACTGCGGGTCGCACAGGTTGGGGGCTGCTGCCCCCTGGTGGCTGCTGTGGGCGCTGCATCAGGGAGGAGGTGGTTTCCCGCGCTTGGGCATGGCAGGCTGTGTTAGCTTTCCTGCTTGGAAGCGCAGCGCCCGAAATCAGTGACGTAAACCACCCGAGTTGGCCTAGAGAAATAGCGCAGGGCTAAGGCGTTGCACGCAGGGCTCCCTTTTCAGCCCCCAGCACCCTCAGAGGGTCCCCAGCGGCAGGTGGATGTCTCTGAGAGCAGGAGTCTCCCTGAGCGCTCTGGCTGTGGCGCAGAGAAAAGTCAGAAGCACAACAGCACACAGGCAGGGGAGAAAGCACAGGCGGAGCCCCACACTCGCGCATGCAGCCCTGAGGGTCCCCGCACGGCTGGGGTCACCCTGCCCCCCCCCCCATGGCTAGGTCCCGCACGGAATCAGCATTGCTGCTTGCCCAAGTACCACAGGGGCCTCTGGGACCTCCTGAGCACTGCTTGGATGGTCGCCCACCCCCAGTCCCCACAACAGCGCAAACGGGCTCCAGCACCAGAATTCGCTTTTCCTGTGCGGCGAGCACCTGTCTGGGAGAAGCAGCTGCTGGGCTGTCCACACCAGCCTCAGGCCGGCCACTCCCCGTGGACTAAGCCCGTTGGACCTACGGGAGCAGGAGCAGAGAGACTCTGAAAGCAAATAGTAATAAACGGGCAGGCTCGAGTGCTGACCTGCCCACCGGCTCCTTCGCGCACAGGCCCCCTGAAAGAGAGATGCGGGGGGGCGCTCATTCTTCCCTGGTTCCTTTTTAGGGGAGCACAGCGGGGCCTGGGACTCGGCCCCCAAACCTGCAGTACAGCGACATGCGCAGACTCTGTGGAGCGGGCTACGCTCACCCAGCTCCAGGTTGCTGACAAGACCAGTTCAATCCCTCAACCAAGGGGCCAGAGGTAGGGCCGCAGGGGAGGGCACTAGCCTTGCCCGACAGACCCGGGTTTGATCCTCAGTAACCCCACATGGTCTTCCCAGCACCACCAGGAGTGATCCCTGAGTGCAGAGCCGGGAGGAAGTCCTGAGCACACCAGTGTGGTCCAAAACCAAAGCGAACTCAAACACATCCAGGAACTAAAGTCTCTGGCAGGTAAGGCAGTAGGCCGAGGCGCTGACCATGAGCAGCTAAGGCAGTAGGCCGAGACTGACCATGGGCAGGTAAAGCAGTAGGCTGAGACGCTGACCATGGGCAGGTAAGGCAGTAGGCCGAGACGCTGACCATGGGCAGGTAAGGCAGTAGGCCGAGGCGCTGACCATGGGCAGGTAAGGTAGTAGGCCGAGGCGCTGACCATGGTCAGTAAGGCAGTAGGCCGAGACTCTGACCATCGCGGCACCCCTGGGGGTGAACGGGCTCTGGTCCCGACCGTCCAGGAGCCCGGCAATCCTCCATGACCCACAGCTTCAGCCATTTTCCAGGCCAGACCTGGAGTGCTCCCTAGAGCTCCCCACGAGAAAAGCTGATTCCGAACAAAGGTTTGCGGGAGGCTGCGTCTCAACTCTCCAGGCTCTCTTGGAGCCAGGGATGGGCCTTCCAGAACGCCCGGGGTCGCACCGGGAACTGCTCCTCGAGAGCTCATAAGGGCAGAGGTGCATCCGGTTGCCCTTGCCCGGCAAGATCTCAAAATCTAACACTGATGTGCCACGAGCCACACGGCATCTGACGGGCACTCAGTCACAAACGTGGCGTCACAGCGTCTATCCTCTAGAACAGATCAGTAATTTCTTGCACTGGGTTCAAAGGCCCCGTGGGGCCACTGTGAGATTTTATCATCCTCATCGACTTTCCTCTAAGAATGTGTCTCCACCATATTCAGCCAATCAGACACAGCATTCAACATAAAATAGATGGTGCTGGGATAGGCTCAAGCGGTGGCCGCAGAATTTTGAAGTAACTTATCCATAGTTTCAGAATCGGTGGGTTTGGGGTTGTCTAGCAGAAACCCACGACGTTCTATAAATTCAGTCAATGAATGCAAGGACACAGATGTGCCAAATTCTCACGTAACAACCAGAAAAAGGTTGTGACTGTATCAGTACGATTCCATCTATGTGCTGTAAGAGTCTGCATAATCAATGCCGCTAAGGGAGCATGGGGATGAGGGCGGGTGGGCTACGAGGGTCCTTGGTGGCGGTGGGAGCACACCGGTGGGACAGGCTGGACGACCGAAAGCTTTCAACAACTGTCTTGTGAAAAGCTGTACTCCATAAATCACGGTGCTTAAATAAAGTTTCATTGTAAAAAAGTAAGGTAGGAGGCGAGGAATGGCTGAAAGAGTCATTTCTGTAGATAGTGCGACTATCACGGAAAGCAGACTCCACGTGAAACTGTTACAGAGACAAAGAGGGGGGACCCCAGGGACGGAAGGGGAGACCCGGGCCCAATCCCAGACGTGTGTTCACCAAACAGCGGGGTCTGCAGTACCACGAGAGCCAGACCCTGATGCACGGAGAGAAAGAAGAGAAAGGGATTGTCGTGGCTGTGATCTCGACCGATCCCCCAGAGCCGACAGCTCAGACCAAACTTGGCAAGGAGACCCTCGACGGCGAGCCAACGGGAGGGGCCTGATAAGGCGCACCAGCCCCACCCACCACCACCAGACACGCTGCCTGGCCTGACACAAACAGATCATTCACCGATACGGTCCCGCCATGAAACGAATCTCAACAAGTTAAAAAGGAACCGACGGGCTGGGTGCCCTCTGTGCGGCCTCGGGCTGGAAACCAGGACGGAAAAACAAACAGGAGGAAGCCCCAGGCCCCACCCGACCCCATCACGGGCGTGGGAAGGTCTCAGCCACAAATCAGGGGGCACACAGGTGCTCACTGCAGAGCTCTGGGTCGGCCAGCCCGCCCGGGTCCACGCATGAAGCTGGTCATTGGTATCCCTCTCGCGAGGGTCTTTTTTAGGGCTTTTTATTGGGAGGCGGGGGTATTCCAAGCAGAGTCCGGCTGCCCCGAGAACTAGCTCTGTCTGTAACCACCAGGCTGTGTCCTGGGCTTCCTCCTGGCTCTGTGCTCGGGGGGTCACTCCTGGCCGGGCACGGGGTGGGGGCCTATGCAGTGCTGGGGATTGGACCCGGGTCAGTCGCGTACCAGGCAAGCGCCCTCCTGCGTGGCAGCCTGGGAGCAGGCCCCGAGATAAGGCGCGGCGGTGAGGGGCGAGGCTCTTCCGGCAGGTGTTTGCCCTGGCACCACGGAACAGCCGCGCTCAGGCACTTTGATCTGCTCTGCCCTGAATTAACCCGGACTCTCAGAGCCTTGGGGCCGAGGCTGGGTGGAGATTGCGTTCTGGGGAACGAGAAAGAGATGCAGTTTTCCTGAGCTCATAACGCAGCAGAGACCCAGAGATGAGGGTGAGTCGCGGGGAGGGGCGTGGTGAGCTACAGGGCGCCTGGCCTGACCTGTCCCCGATGTCCAGGGAGCCACCTGCCCGGGCCAGGCTACTTCGGCTCTTGGCTGAGGTGAGAACAAAGAGAGGCTGTTCTTTTCATTTTCCAGGTTTGGGGCCACACCCTGCAGTGCTCAGGGCTTCCTCCTGGCTCTGCTCAGGGACCATGGGGGTGCTGGGTGTTGGGTTTGTTCAAGGCAAGCCCCCTCCCCACTTTCTCTGATGACCTTTCGGTCTCAAGAAAGACTTGAGGGGTTGGAGTGGTAGTAGAGCGGGGAGGGCGTTTACCTTGCACAGATGACCTGGGTTCAATCCCGGCATCCCATATGGTCCCCTGAGCACAACCAGGAGTAATTCCTGTGTGCTGAGCCAGGAGTAGCCCCTGAACATCACCAGGTGTGACCCCCAAAAAGCGAAGACTTCATGGGGCAAGAGTGCTAGCACAGTGGAGAGGGCGTTTGCCCTACACGTAGCTGACTCAGGTTCTATTCCCGGCATCCCATAGTGTCCCCGAGCACTGCCAAGAGTAATTCCTGAGTGCAGAGCCAGGAGTGACCCCTGAGCATTGCTGGGTGTGACCAAAAAAAAAAAAAAAAAAAAGACTTTAAGGGCAAGGCCAAACCTAGGTAAATCAGAGCATGTCTGTGGGTGGGTGCCCCAGGCGCGGAGAAGGGAGTCTGCTGGGGTCTGAGGACGGGGGGTCTTTGAGGGCAGAGACTCTCAGGGAGTATGCACTAAGGGTGGGGCTAGTTGGTGCCAAAGTTGCACATGCGCATGGTAATGTCATGCCAGCTCTGTGTTATGTTACAGGCTCATACATGGCACATGACGCTGGACTCCACGCAGCTCTGTGTTATGTTACAAGTTCATACATGGCACATGACGCTGGACTCCACGCAGCTCTGTGTTATGTTACAGGTTCATACATGGCACATGACGCTGGACTCCAACCAGCTCTGTGTTATGTTACAGGCTCATACATGGCACATGGCGCTGGACTCCACGCAGCTCTGTGTTATGTTACGGGCTCATACATGGCACATGATGCTGGACTCCACGCAGCTCTGTGTTATGCTACAGGCTCATACATGGCACATGATCTGGACTCCACGCAGCTCTGTGTTATGTTACAGGCTCATACATGGCACATGACGCTGGACTCCACGCAGCTCTGTGTTATGTTACAGGCTCATACATGGCACATGATCTGGACTCCACGCAGCTCTGTGTTATGTTACAGGCTCATACATGGCACATGGCGCTGGACTCCACGCAGCTCTGTGTTGTTACAGGCTCATGCATGGCACATGATGCTGGACTCCACACAGCTCTGTGTTATGTTACAGGCTCATACATGGCACATGACGCTGGACTTCACGCAGCTCTGTGTTATGTTACACGTTCATACATGGCACATGCGCTGGACTCCACGCAGCTCTGTGTTATGTTACAGGCTCATACATGGCACATGACGCTGGACTCCACGCAGCTCTGTATTATGTTACAGGCTCATACATGGCACATGATCTAGACTCCACACAGCTCTGTGTTTTCTTACAGGCACATACATGGCACATGGCGGCTGGACTCCACGCAGCTCTGTGTTATGTTACAGGCTCATACATGGCACATGACGTTGGACTCCACGCAGCTCTGTGTTATGTTACACGCTCATACATGGCACATGACTCTGGACTCCACGCAGCTCTGTGTTATGTTACAGGCTCATACATGGCACATGACGCTGGAATCCACGCAGCTCTGTGTTATGTTACAGGCTCATACATGGCACATGACGCTGGACTCCACGCAGCTCTGTGTTACGTTACAGTCTCATACATGGGACATGATCTGGACTCCACGCAGCTCTGTGTTATGTTACATGTTCATATATGGGACATGGCGCTGGACTCCACGCAGCTCTGTGTTATGTTATATTTCATACATGGCACATGGCGCTGGACTCCACGCAGCTCTGTGTTATGTTACAGGTTCATACGTGGCACATGGCGCTGGACTCCACGCAGCTCTGTGTTATTTTACACGTTGATACGTGGCAAATGATGCTGGACTCCACGCAGCTCTGTGTTATGTTACAGGCTCATAAAATGCACATGGCGCTGGACTCCACGCAGCTCTGTGTTATGTTACAGGCTCATACGTGGCACATGACGCTGGACTCCACACAGCTCTGTGTTATGTTACAGGTTCATACATGGCACATGGCGGCTGGACTCCACGCAGCTCTGTGTTATGTTATACGTTCATACATGGCACATGACGCTGGACTCCACGCAGCTCTGTGTTATGTTACAGGCTCATACATGGCACATGGCTGGACTCCTCACGCAGCTCTGTGCTGTTACAGGCTCATACATGGACATGACTCTGGATTCCTCACGCAGCTCTGTGTTATGTTACAGGCTCATACATGGCACATGATGCTGGACTCCACACAGCTCTGTGTTATGTTACAGGCTCATACATGGCACATGACGCTGGACTCCACGCAGCTCTGTGTTATGTTACAGGCTCATACATGGCACATGCCGCTGGACTCCACACAGCTCTGTGTTATGTTACAGGCTCATACATGGTACATGATCTGGACTCCACGCAGCTCTGTGTTATGTTACAGGCTCATACATGGCACATGACCGCGGTACTCCACGCAGCTCTGAGTTATGTTACAGGCTCATACATGGCACATGACTCTGGATTCCTCACGCAGCTCTGTGTTGTTACAGGCTCATACATGGCACATGACTCTGGATTCCTCACGCAGCTCTGTGTTATGTTACAGGCTCCCACATGGCACATGATGCTGGACTCCACACAGCTCTGTGTTATGTTACAGGCTCATACATGGCACATGACGCTGGACTCCACGCAGCTCTGTGTTATGTTACAGGCTCATACATGGCACATGGCGGCTGGACTCCACTCAGCTCTGTGTTATGTTACAGGCTCATACATGGCACATGACACTGGACTCCACGCAGCTCTGTTATGTTACAGGCTCATACATGGCACATGGCGCTGGACTCCACGCAGCTCTGTGTTATGTTACAGGCTCATACATGGCACATGGCGCTGGACTCCATGCAGCTCTGTGTTTTGTTACAGGCTCATACATGGCACAGATCTGGACTCCACGCAGCTCTGTGTTATGTTACAGGCTCATACATGGCACATGGCGCTGGACTCCACACAGCTCTGTGTTATGTTACACGCTCATACATGGCACATGGCGCCGGACTCACGCAGCTCTGTGTTATGTTACAGGCTCATACATGGCACATGGCGCTGGACTCCACGCAGCTCTGTGTTATGTTACAGGCTCATATGGTACATGACGCTGGACTCCACGCAGCTCTGTGTTATGTTACGTTCATACATGGCGCATAGAGGCTGGACTCCACGCAGCTCTGTGTTATGTTACAGGCTCATACATGGCACATGACGCTTGACTCCACCGCAGCTCTGTGTTATGTTACAGGCTCATACATGGCACATGACGCTGGACTCCTCACACAGCTCTGAGATATGTTACAGGCTCATACATGGCACATGACACTGGACTCCACGCAGCTCTGTGTTACGTTACAGGCTTATACATGGCACATGATGCTGGACTCCACGCAGCTCTGTGTTATGTTACATGTTCATACATGGTACATGACCTGGACTCCTCACGCAGCTCTATGTTATGTTACACGTTCATACATGGCACATGACGCTGGACTCCTCACGCAGCTCTGTGTTATGTTACGTTCATACATGGCACATGATCTGGACTCCACGCAGCCTCGGTGTTATGTAACAGGCTCATACATGGCACATGATGCTGGACTCCTCACGAGCTCTGTGTTATATTACAGGCTCATACATGGCACATGACACCGGACTCCTCACGCAGCTCTGTGTTATGTTACATGCTCATACATGGCACATGATGCTGGACTACTCACGGAGCTCTGTGTTATGTTACAGGCTCATACATGGTTTATGACGCTGGACTCCACACAGCTCTGTGTTATGTTACATGTTCATACATGGCACATGACGCTGGACTCCACGCAGCTTTGTGTTATGTTATATTTCATACATGGCACATGGCGCTGGACTCCACGCAGCTCTGTGTTATGTTACAGGCTCATACATGGCACATGACGCTGGACTCCACGCAGCTCTGTGTTACGTTACAGTCTCATACATGGGACATGATCTGGACCCACGCAGCTCTGTGTTATGTTACACGTTCATATATGGGACATGGCGCTGGACTCCACGCAGCTCTGTGTTATGTTACACGTTCATATATGGGACATGGCGCTGGACTCCACGCAGCTCTGTGTTATGTTATATTTCATACATGGCACATGACGCTGGACTCCACGCAGCTCTGTGTTATGTTACAGGTTCATACGTGGCACATGACGCTGGACTCCACGCAGCTCTGTGTTATTTTACACGTTGATACGTGGCACATGATGCTGGACTCCACTCAGCTCTGTGTTATGTTACAGGCTCATACATGACACATGGCGCTGGACTCCCTCACGCCAGCTCTGTGTTATGTTACACGTTCATACATGGCACATGGCGCTGGACTCCACACAGCTCTGTGTTATGTTACAGGCTCATACATGGCACATGATCTGGACTCCACGCTGCCTGTGTTATGTTACAGGTTCATATGTGGCACATGACGCTGGACTCCACGCAGCTCTGTTTTATGTTACACGTTCATACATGGCACATGACGCTGGACTCCTCATGCAGCTCTGTTTTATGTTACACATTCATACATGGCACATGGCGCTGGACTCAGCGCAGCTCTGTGTTATGTTACACGTTCATACATGGCACATGGCGCTGGACTCAGCGCAGCTCTGTGTTATGTTACACGTTTATACATGGCACATGACGCTGGACTCCACGCAGCTCTGTGTTATGTTACACGTTCATATGTGGCACATGATGCTGGACTCCACGCACCTCTGTGTTATGTGACAGGTTAATACGTGGCACATGGCGCTGACTCCACGTAGCTTTGTGTTATGTTACACGTTCATACGTGACACATGATGCTGGACTCCACGCAGCTCTGTGTTATGTTACACGTTCATACATGGCACATGACGCTGGACTCCTCACGCAGCTCTATGTTATGTTACACGTTCATACATGGCACATGACCCTGGACTCCACGCAGCTCTGTGTTATGTTACAGGCTCATACATGCTTTTTTTTTGGGGCGGTCACACCCGGCAATGCTCAGGAGTTTCTCCTGGCTCTGTACTCAGGAATTACTCCTGGCGGTGCTCGGGGGACCATGTGGGATGCCAGGGTTCGAACCCCGACCAGCACAGGCCGGACACATGCAAGACAAATGCCCTACCCGCTGGGCTATCGCTCAGGCCCCATACAGGCTCATCAATGGCACAGGGACGCCAGACTCCACGCAGCTCTGAGTTATGTTACAGGCTCATACATGGCACATGACGCTGGACTCCACGCAGCTCTGAGTAATGTTACAGGTTCATACATGGCACATGACGCTGGACTCCACGTAGCTCTGTGTTATGTTACAGGCTCATACATGGCACATGACGCTGGACTACACGCAGCTCTGTGTTATGTTACAGGCTCATGCATGGCACATGATGCTGGACTCCACGCAGCTCTGTGTTATGTTACAGGTTCATACATGGCACATGGCGCTGGACTCCACGCAGCTCTGTGTTATGTTACAGGCTCATACATGGCACATGGCGTGGACTCCATGCAGCTCTGTGTTATTTTACAGGCTCATACATGGCACGACGCTGGACTCCACGCAGCTCGGTGTTATGTTACACGTTCATACATGGCACATGATGCTGGACTCCACGCAGCTCTGTGTTATGTTACAGGCTCATACATAGCACATGATCTGGACTCCATGCAGCTCTGTGTTATGTTACAGGTTCATACGTGGCACATGACGCTGGACTCCACGCAGCTCTGTGTTATGTTACACGTTTTTACATGGCACATGACGCTGGACTCCTCACGCAGCTCTGTTTTATGTTACACATTCATACATGGCACATGACGCTGGACTCCAAGCACTCTGTGTTATGTTACAGGCTCATACATGTCACATGGCGCTGGACTCCACGCAGCTCTGTGTTATGTTACACGCTTCATACATGGCACATGATCTGGACTCCACGCAGCTCTGTGTTATGTTACAGGTGCATACGTGGCACATGACGCTGGACTCCTCACACAGCTCTATGTTATGTTACAGGCTCATACATGGCACATGACACTGGACTCCACGCAGCTCTGTGTTACGTTACAGGCTTATACATGGCACATGGCGCTGGACTCCACGCAGCTCTGTGTTATGTTACAGGTTCATACATGGCACATGACACTGGACTCCTCACGCAGCTCTATGTTATGTTACACGTTCATACATGGCACATGACGCTGGACTCCTCACGCAGCTCTGTGTTATGTTACAGGCTCATACATGGCACATGATCTGGACTCCACGCAGCTCTGTGTTATGTTACAGGCTCATTTATGGCACATGATGCTGGACTCCTCACGGAGCTCTATGTTATGTTACAGGCTCATACATGGCACATGACAACGGACTCCTCCACGAAGCTCTGTGCTATGTTACAGGCTCATACATGGCACATGATCCTGGACTCCTACGGAGCTCTGTGTTATGTTACAGGCTAATACATGGTATATGACGCTGGACTCCACACAGCTCTGTGTTATGTTACATGTTTATACATGGCATATGGCGCTGGACTCCACGCAGCTCTGTGTTATGTTATATTTAATACATGGCACATGGGCGCTGGACTCCACGCAGCTCTGTGTTATGTTACACGTTCATATGTGGCACATGATGCTGGACTCCACGCACCTCTGTGTTATGTTACAGCTTATACGTGGCACATGAAGCTGGACTCCACGTAGCTTTGTGTTATGTTACACGTTCATACGTGACACATGATGCTGGACTCCACGCACCTCTGTGTTATGTTACACGTTCATACATGGCACATGACGCTGGACTCCTCACGCAGCTCTGTGTTATGTTACAGGCTCATACATGACACATGGCGCTGGACTCCTCACGCAGCTCTGTGTTATGTTACAGACTCATACATGACACATGACGCTGGACTCCTCCACGCAGCTCCTATGTTATGTGACACGTTCATACATGGCACATGACCCTGGACTCCACGCAGCTCTGTGTTATGTTACAGGCTCATACATGCTTTTTTTTTGGGGCGGTCACACCCGGCAATGCTCAGGAGTTTCTCCTGGCTCTTTACTCAGGAATTACTCCTGGCGGTGCTCGGGGGACCATGTAGGATGCCAGGGTTCGAACCCCGACCAGCACAGGCCGGACACATGCAAGACAAATGCCCTACCCGCTGGGCTATCGCTCAGGCCCCATACAGGCTCATCAATGGCACAGGGCGCCAGACTCCACGCAGCTCTGAGTTATGTTACAGGCTCATACATGGCACATGGCGCTGGACTCCACGCAGCTCTGAGTAATGTTACAGGTTCATACATGGCACATGACGCTGGACTCCACGTAGCTCTGTGTTATGTTACAGGCTCATACATGGCACATGACGCTGGACTACACGCAGCTCTGTGTTATGTTACAGGCTCATGCATGGCACATGATGCTGGACTCCACGCAGCTCTGTGTTATGTTACATGTTCATACATGGCACATGACGCTGGACTCCACGCAGCTCTGTGTTATGTTACAACTCATACATGGCACATGACGCTGGACTCCACGCAGCTCTGTGTTATTTTACAGGCTCATACATGGCACACGACGGCTGGACTCCACGCAGCTCTGTGTTATGTTACACGCTCATACATGGCACATGATGCTGGACTCCACGCAGCTCTGTGTTATGTTACAGGCTCATACATAGCACATGATCTGGACTCCACGCAGCTCTGTGTTATGTTACAGGTTCATACGTGGCACATGACGCTGGACTCCTCACGCAGCTCTATGTTATGTTACAGGCTCATACATGGCACATGACACTGGACTCCACGCAGCTCTGTGTTACATTACAGGCTTATACATGGCACATGGCGGCTGGACTCCACGCAGCTCTGTGTTATGTTACAGGTTCATACATGGCACATGACGCTGGACTCCTCACGCAGCTCTATGTTTTGTTACACGTTCATACATGGCACATGACGCTGGACTACTCACGCAGCTCTGTGTTATGTTACACGCTCATACATGGCACATGATCTGGACTCCACGCAGCTCGGTGTTATGTTACAGGCTCATACATGGCACATGATGCTGGACTCCACACGGAGCTCTGTGTTATGTTACAGGCTCATACACGGCACATGATGCTGGACTCCTCACGGAGCTCTGTGTTATGTTACAGGCTAATACATGGTATATGACGCTGGACTCCACACAGCTCTGTGTTATGTTACATGTTTATACATGGCATATGACGCTGGACTCCACGCAGCTCTGTGTTATGTTATATTTCATACATGGCACATGACGCTGGACTCCACGCAGCTCTGTGTTATGTTACAGGCTCATACATGGCACATGTCGCTGGACTCCAGGCAGCTCTGTGTTATGTTACAGGTTCATACATGGCACATGATCTGGACTCCACACAGCTCTGTGTTATGTTACACGTTCATATATGGCACATGACACTGGACTCCACGCAGCTCTGTGTTATATTTCATACATGGCACGTGACGCGGACTCCACGCTGCTCTGTGTAATGTTACTGTTTCATACGTGGCACATGACGCTGGACTCCACGCAGCTCTGTGTTATGTTACACATTCATACGTGGCACATGATGCTGGACTCCACGCAGCTCTGTGTTATGTTACAGGCTCATACATGATACATGACGCTGGACTCCTACGCAGCTCTATGTTATGTTACAGGCTCATACATGGCACATGATCTGGACTCCATGAAGCTCTGTGTTATGTTACAGTCTCATACATGGCACATGACGCTAGACTCCACGCAGCTCTGTGTTATGTTACAGACTCATACATAGCAGATGATGCTGGACTCCTCACACAGCTCTGAGTTACGTTACAGGCTCATACATGGCACATGATCTGGACTCCACGCAGCTCTGTGTTTTGTTACAGTCTCATACATGGCACATGACGCCAGACTCCACGCTGCTCTGTGTTATGTTACAGACTCATACATGGCACATGATGCTGGACTCCTCACGGAGCTCTGAGTTATGTTACAGGCTCATACATGGCATATGGTCTGGACTCCATGCAGCTCTGTGTTATGTAATATTTCAATGATGGCACATGATCTGGACTCCACGCAGCTCTGTGTTATGTTACACGTTCATATATGGCACATGACGCTGGACTCCACGCAGCTCTGTGTTATGTTACAGGCTCATACATGGCACATGACGCTGGACTCCTCACGGAGCTCTGTGTTATGTTACAGGCTCATACATGGCACATGATCTGGAGTCCACGTAGCTCTGTGTTATGTTACACGTTCATACATGGCACATGGCGCTGCACTCCACGCAGCTCTGAGTTATGTTACAGGCTCATACGTGGCCCATGACGCTGGACTCCCTCACGCAGCTCTGTGTTACGTTACAAGCTCATACATGGCACATGTCGCTGACTCCACGCAGCTCTGTGTTATGTTACAGGCTCATACATGGCACATGATCTGGAGTCCACGCAGCTCTGTGTTAGGTTACACGTTCATACATGGCACACGACGCTGGACTCCACGCAGCTCTGAGTTATGTTACAGGCTCATACGTGGCACATGACGCTGGACTCCTCACGCAGCTCTGTGTTATGTTACAGGCTAATACATGGCACATGACGCCCAGACTCCACGCAGCCCTGCGTTATGTTACAGGTTCATACATGGCACATGACGCTGGACTCCACGTAGCTCTGTGTTATGTTACAGGTCATACATGGCACATGATCTGGACTCCACGCACCTCTGTGTTATGTTACAGGTTAATACGTGGCACATGACGCTGGACTCCACGTAGCTTTGTGTTATGTTACACGTTCATACGTGACACATGATGCTGGACTCCACGCAGCTCTGTGTTATGTTACACGTTCATACATGGCACATGACGCTGGACTCCTCACGCATCTCTGTGTTATGGTACAGGCTCATACATGGCACATGACACTGGACTCCAAGCAGCTCTGTGTTACGTTACAGGCTTATACATGGCACATGACGCTGGACTCCACGCAGCTCTGTGTTATGTTACAGGTTCATACATGGCACATGACGCTGGACTCCTCACGCAGCTCTATGTTATGTTACACGTTCATACATGGCACATGACGCTGGACTCCCTCACGCAGCTCTGTGTTATGTTACAGGCTCATACATGGCACATGATCTGGACTCCACGCAGCTCTGTGTTATGTTACAGGCTCATACATGGCACATGATGCTGGACTCCTCACGAAGCTCTGTGTTATGTTACAGGCTTATACATGGCACATGATGCTGGACTCCTCACGGAGCTCTGAGTTATGTTACAGGCTAATACATGGTATATGACGCTGGACTCCACACAGCTCTGTGTTATGTTACATGTTTATACATGGCATATGACGCTGGACTCCACGCAGCTCTGTGTTATGTTATATTTCATACATGGCACATGACGCTGGACTCCACGCAGCTCTGTGTTACGTTACAGGCTCATACATGGCACATGGCGCCGGACTCCACGCAGCTCTGTGTTATGTTACAGGCTCATACATGGCACATGACGCTGGACTCCAGGCAGCTCTGTGTTATGTTACACGTTCATATATGGCACATGACACTGGACTCCACTGGATTCCACGCAGCTCTGTGTTATATTTTATACATGGCACGTGACGCCGGACTCCACGCTGCTCTGTGTAATGTTACTGGTTCATACGTGGCACATGACGCTGGACTCCACGCAGCTCTGTGTTATGTTACACATTCATACGTGGCACATGATGCTGGACTCCACGCAGCTCTGTGTTATGTTACAGGCTCATACATGATACATGGCCGCTGGACTCCTACGGAGCTCTATGTTATGTTACAGGCTCATACATGGCACATGATCTGGACTCCATGAAGCTCTGTGTTATGTTACAGTCTCATACATGGCACATGACGCTAGACTCCATGCAGCTCTGTGTTATGTTACAGAGTCATACATAGCAGATGATGCTGGACTCCTCACACAGCTCTGAGTTACGTTACAGGCTCATACATGGCACATGATCTGGACTCCACGCAGCTCTGTGTTTTGTTACAGTCTCATACATGGCACATGACGCCAGACTCCACGCTGCTCTGTGTTATGTTACAGACTCATACATGGCACATGATGCTGGACTCCTCCACGGAGCTCTGAGTTATGTTACAGGCTCATACATGGCATATGGTCTGGACTCCTTGCAGCTCTGTGTTATGTAATATTTCAATGATGGCACATGATCTGGACTCCACGCAGCTCTGTGTTATGTTACACGTTCATATATGGCACATGGCGCTGGACTCCAGCAGCTCTGTGTTATGTTACAGGCTCATACATGGCACATGGCGCTGGACTCCAGACAGCTCTGTGTTACGTTACAGGCTCATACATGGCACATGATCTGGACTCCACGCAGCTCTGTGTTATGTTACACGTTCATATATGGCACATGACACTGGACTCCACGCAGCTCTGTGTTATGTTATAGTTCATACATGGCACGTGACACCGGACTCCACGCAGCTCTGTGTTATGTTACAGGTTCATATCTGGCACATGATGCTGGACTCCACGCAGCTCTGTGTTATGTTACACATTCATACGTGGCACATGATGCTGGACTCCTCACGGAGCTCTGTGTTATGTTACAGGCTAATACATGGTATATGACACTGGACTCCACACAGCTCTGTGTTATGTTACATGTTCATACATGGCACATGACGCTGGACTCCACGCAGCTCTGTGTTATGTTATATTTCATACATGGCACATGGCGCTGGACTCCACGCAGCTCTGTGTTATGTTACAGGCTCATACATGGCACATGGCGCTGGACTCCAGGCAGCTCTGTGTTACGTTACAGGCTCATACATGGCACACGATCTGGACTCCAGGCAGCTCTGTGTTATGTTACACGTTCATATATGGCACATGACACTGGACTCCACGCAGCTCTGTGTTATGTTATATTTCATACATGGCACGTGACGCCGGACTCCACGCAGCTCTGTGTTATGTTACAGGTTCATACATGGCACATGACGCTGGACTCCACGCAGCTCTGTGTTATGTTACAGGCTCATATTTGGCACATGACGCTGGACTACACGTAGCTCTGTGTTATGTTACAGGCTCATACATGGCACATGATCTGGACTCCTCACACAGCTCTGTGTTATGTTACAGTCTCATGCATGGCACATGATCTGGACTCCTCGTAGCTCTGTGTTATGTTACAGGCTCATACATGGCACATGATGCTGGACTCCTCACGGAGCTCTGTGTTATGTTACAGGCTCATACATGGCACATGATCTGGACTCCTCTCGGAGCTCTTTTATGTTACAGGCTCATACATGGCACATGATCTGGACTCCACGTAGCTCTGTGTTATGTTACAGGCTCATACATGGCACATGACGCTGGACTCCTCACACAGCTCTGAGTTATGTTACAGGCTCATACATGGCACATGATGCTGGACTCCTCTCGAGCTCTTTTTATGTTACAGGCTCATACATGGCACATGATCTGGACTCCACGTAGCTCTGTGTTATGTTACAGGCTCATACATGGCACATGACGCTGGACTCCTCACACAGCTCTGAGTTATGTTACAGGCTCATACATGGCACATGATGCTGGACTCCTCACGGAGCTCTGTGTTATGATACAGGCTCATACATGGCACATGATCTGGACTCCACGCAGCTCTGTGCTATGTTACAGGCTCATACGTGGCACATGACGCTGGACTCCACGCAGCTCTGTGTTATATTACAGGCTCATACATGGCACATGGCGCTGGAATCCACGCAGCTCTGTGTTATGTTACAGGCTCATACATGGCACATGACGCTGGACTCCTCACCCAGCTCTGAGTTATGTTACAGGCTCATACATGGCACATGACACTGGACTCCACGCAGCTCTGTGTTATGTTACAGGCTCATACATGGCACAGTTCGCTGGACTCCACGCAGCTCTGTGTTATGTTACAGGTTCATACATGGCACATGACGCTGGACTCCACGCAGCTCTGTGTTATGTTACAGGCTCATACATGGCACATGACGCTGGACTCCACGCAGCTCTGTGTTTTGTTACAGGCTCATACATGCACATGATCTGGACCCACGCAGCTCTGTGTTATGTTACAGGCTCATACATGGCACATGGCGCCGGACTCCACGCAGCTCTGTGTTTTGTTATAGGCTCATACATGGCACATGACGCTGGAGTCCACGCAGCTCTGTGTTATATTACAGGCTCATACGTGGCACATGACGCTGGACTCCACGCAGCTCTGTGTTATGTTACAGGCTCATACATGGCACATGATGCTGGACTCCTCACACAGCTCTGAGTTATGTTACAGGCTCATACATGGCACATGACGCTGGACTCCTCACGCTGCTCTGTGTTATGTTACAGGCTCATACATGGCACATGACACTGGACTCCACGCAGCCAGGGCTCAGGGCTCCCTCCCAGTCTCTGCTCGGGCTCCACTCGGGCTCAGGCTCGGGGGGCTGTGAAGACTCAGTAACCAAAAGACTACCCCAACAGGCATTTGAAAAGGCCCCTGACCAGCAAAAGAACGGAAGACTTTCTTGAAAACTTCTCCAAAAGGAAATCTCAAGGCTCTGTTTGACTGGAGAAGGACAGTCACCTTAAGAGGAACTCACACAAATGCTTATAACTGACCGAAACAGAAGAGGAGGCAATACTTCTTGGCTTACTTATGAGGGATGGCATTATCCGATAACAAAAACAGATCCCAAAATATGTAAAGATGCAGAAATCAACACACCCATATCTCTTATGGGCTTTTATTTTGGGATGTCACACCTGCCTATGCTCAGGGGGTTACTCCTGGCTCTATACTCAGCAATTACTCCTGGCGGTGCTCGGGGACCCTATGGGATGCCACAAATAAAACCTGGGTGGGCCACATGCAAGGCCAACGCCCCCCGCTGTACCGATGCCCCAGCCACCCTACAGTATTAATGCAAAACTTCAGCAGACAAATCTACACATTCTAGAAGTGTTCATGCCCCTGTCAAGTAAGGTCTGGCCCAGACACATAAGGGTTGTTCAACCGCAAAACATGAATCCAGGCACTCCACCGTATCAGCCAATGAAAGAAAAATCATCAGGGGAACTGGAGCGACAGCACAGCGGGGAGGGCGTTTCCTGCACACGGCCAACCTGGGTTCAGTCCCCGGCATCCGATATGGTCCCCGAGCACCGCCAGGAGTGATTCCTGAGTGCAGAGCCAGGAGTGACCCCTGAGCATTGTCGGTGTGACCCTAAAAACTAAAGAAAAACCATTTGATCCTTGGGCCAGTCCCCAGCACTCCACGAGTTTTGGGAGCCCCGCCAGAGGGGACCCCTGAGCATGAAGCCAGATATAAACCTGAGCACCCCCGGTGTGGCCCAAAACAGAAACAAAAATCATGTGTCCCTATCAGTGAGTACACAAAAATTAGGTCAACATTCAGTACCTGTTTACAATCTTTTTAAGCTTCAGCATGTTAGGACGATGCTTAGCCTGATTTTTAAAAAACAAAGAACTGCAGATAACGTCACTGCGAATGTGGGAAACGTGTGCATCGCCCTCTGCGCAGGGAGGGAGAGGAGCACAGCACCTGGCACACTCCCATTCCACCTGTGCTGGAAGTCGTGGCCAAAGCAACAACGCGCAGAACGAAAGCACACAGACTTAGACAAGAACGAAAGCACACAGACTAGCGCTATCTGCACTTGCAGGTGGCACAATGGTCTACGTAAAGATCCCAAAGAATCTTGACAAGTCACACATTCTCCTGGTCCAACAATGTGTTTTCTTTACCAGGGGACAAAATTCATCACATTTCTGAATTCTAACAAACACAAAGCAACCAGGGCCAGAGCAATAGCACAGCAGTTAGGCTCTTGCCTTGCCAAGGACCAACCCAGGTTCCATCCCTGGCACCTTAAATGGTGCCCCCAGCCAGGAGTGGTCCCTAAGCACAGAACCACGAGTAAGACCTGAGCCCCCTGGGTGTGGACCTAAAAACAAAGTAAATAATTTGTACCTGGATATGAAACTTACAAAATCATGCAGGGGGCCGGAGCGACAGTCCAGCGGGAAAGCATTTACCTTGTATGCGTATGACCCGGATTTGATCCCCGCATCCCATAGGGACCCTCAAGCACCACCAGGAGTAGTTCCTGAGTGCAGAGCCAGGAGTAACCCTTGAGCATCGCTGGATATAACCCAAAAAAGACAACAAATAAATAAGTAAATGAATAAATAAATGCTGAATCTGTGTGCTGAAAATTATTTTAAAAAAGAAAAAGAAATGGTGAAAGTTTTCAACAAACAACTAGGAATTGGGGAGCACGTTGTTTGACGGACGGTCCCCGGGGCTGCTGTCCACTGCCCACCGCTTGCTGTGGTGTGTGGCATCGAAGACGATTCCCATTAAAACCCAACAAAGCCATTTCTCAAAAGACACAGACAAGCTCACTCCCCAACTGGCCTGGCCCCAGAGCAGCTGGGAGAGTCTTGCCGAGGCCCGAGGCGGAGGGATGACCCTCCCCCCCGCGAATGACCCTCCAGCGGATGACCCTCCAGCGGATGACCCTCCCAGCGGATGACCCTCAGGCTCAGTTCACGGCTGCAGGTCACGGCAAGGGGCCGCAGAGACAGACACACAGCGTGGAGGTACAGCACCAGGGAGCGGCAACAGGAGGCGCCCCCAGGAGCCGTCAGAAACGGGGGAAACGTGGGTGCCACCAGCACCAATAGGAAACACAGGAAGCCTAAAGGCAGGGGCTGGGCCATAGTGTAGGGTGCTCACCTGGCACTCCTGGGCTTCAGTCCTGGGTGCAGAGCTGGCTGTGCCCGGTGTGGCCCAAAACAACAAAGAAAAAACTGCCTCAACTTAAAACCTACTTGGGGGCCAGAGTGATAGTACAGCTGGGAGGGCGTTTGCTTGCCGGGTTCGATCCCGGCATCCCATATGGTCAACTGAGCACCGCCAGGAGTAATTCCTGAGTGCAGAGCCAGGAGTGACCCCTGGGCATCGCTGAGTGTGACCCAAAAAAAAACAAACAAAAAAAAACCTACTAAAAAGGGAACCCAAAAGAGTTATGGGCAAATGTGCAGGAACTGTCAGGCTTGCAATAAAAAGACAGAGAAGAGGGCCGGAGCGATAGGGCCCAGCGGGTAGGGCGTTTGCCTTGCACACGGCCGGCCCATGCCGCCCAGGTTCGATCCCGGCATCCCATATGGTCCCGGAGCACCGCCAGGAGTAATTCCTGAGTGCAGAGCCAGGAGAAACTCCTGAGCATTGCCGAGTGTGACCCAAAAAAGCAAAAAAAAAAAAAAAAAGAGAGAAGAACATCTGGGCCCAGTGTGTGGGGCTGGGGTCCTCCCAAGTGACGCCCATCAGAGGAGGCCGTGTGCGCTCAGGGCTCGTCACGGCTCTAAAGAGGGGACGCTGATGGCGGACGGCAGCAAACAGAAGACAGAGGGTGCTGGGGGGTTCAGTGCTCAGCAGCGTGCGGGGAGGGCTGGGAGCTCCCGCTGAAGGTTGGCTCCCTGCGCGGACACCCCAGTTCCATCCCAGAAGGGAATCAGCCCCGGGCTCACAGCCAGGAGTTGGGAGTCGGCCCCTGCTTATGCCAAGCGCACCCCCATAAAAAAGAGTTAAAACACGGAGAATGTGACCGTCAAGGCTGTCAAAGCTGGCTCCCTGGCATTTCATCAAAGCACAGCAGGGGCTCGGGAGAGAAGCCTCATGGGGCAACTGCGCCCCTCCCTCCTCAGCCCCTTGGCCTATACTTGCGCTTGGAGGCTTGAGCTGACCGCCTCCTGGCCAACTGCTGCCTCGGGACACCCCAGCCTCATCTCCCGGGAGGGGACCAGCACCCAGTGCCGGCAGAGGCGAGGCCAGCAGAGGGTGCTCTGAGCACGGCTGCACGCGGACACCCGCCTTGGCAGGGTCACCCTGGAGGCAGCGCGATGCGGACACGGCCCAGCTGGAAGCTTCTGGCCGCACAGCGAGGCCCACCCTGCGGGCAGCAGCTCCGCCAGTAAGAAACGCGCCGCCCAGCCAGGGAGGGCGCTCCCCCGGCCAAGCGGCCCCTCCCGCTGTCAAGGCCAGCGTCGGTCACTCGGTGGCTGGGACCTGCTGTTGGGAAACGGCTTTTTCCCCTGGCTCATGTGGCCCCTGGCACACTCAGGCCTTTCGGGCAGGCAGGGAGATTTACTTAATTCTTTGCTTTTTTGGGGTCACACCCGGAGATGCTCAGGGTTGCTCCTGGCTCCGCACTCAGGGAATTACTCCTGGCGGTGCTGGGGACCCTGTGGGATGCCGGGGATCGAACCCGGGCCAGCCGAGTGCGAGGCTAACGCCCTCCCGCTGTGCTGTCGCTTCGGCAGTTTGTTTGTTTCCATCTTAAATCTTATTAATTAAAATTTTTGCTTTGGGGGTCACAACAGGCTGCGCTCAGGGATCACTCCTGGCGGGCTAGGAGGACCATATGGGATGTCAGGGGACGCAGGCGTGGCCCTGCCCGCTGTATTGCCTCTCCGGTTCCCATAAGTCTGATAAAGTTTATTTTATTTTACTTGTTTTGCTTGTTGGGTCACACCCGGCAATGCTCAAGGGTTACTCCTGGCTCCGCACTCAGGAATTACTCCTGGCGGTGCTCGGGGGACCCTATGGGATGCCGGGGATCGAACCGGGTCAGCCGAGTGCGAGGCAAACGCCCTCCCCTGTGCTGTCGCTCCCGCCCTAACTTTATGAAATTTATTTATGAAATTTAAAGCCAACAGGGGCCGCTGCAGAGATGTCCACTAGGCATTACAGGCCTCCTTTCACCCAGCATCTTAATTATTAATAACGCTATTGCTAGTGCAACAGTAACAGCTTATTAATAACGCTATTACGAGTGCAACAGTAACAGCTTATTAAAAGCGCTATTGTGAGTGCAACAGTAGCAGCGCCGGAAACGCCCGCAGGCAGCGCCGCGGGCACGGAGATGTGCGCAGGCGCATTAGCGTCCCGCAGGCGACGTCGGGGCACGCCCGGGCGGAACGGCTTCAGTCGGGCTCAGTGCGCAAGCGCGAGCTCCTGACTTCTCGCAAGACCCCGGGGAAGCCGGAAGCGACGGACTTCCGGGCCGCGGGCCCCGACGGCTGCGAGCGGGCCCCGCCGCGCCTTCCCGCCGCCATGGACTCGTTCCTGGTGCTGCTCCACTCGCTGTCGGCCAAGCTGGCGAGCGAAGAGCTGACCCAGCTCAAATTCCTGTGCCAGGACCGCGTGGGCAAGCGGAAGCTGGAGCGCATGCAGAGCGGCCTGGACCTCTTCACGGTGCTGCTGGAGCAGAGCGCGCTGGGCCGCGAGCACACCGAGCTGCTGCGGCACCTGCTCGCGTCCCCTGCGGCGCGAGGACCTGCTGCAGCTCCTCGACGCCTTCGGAGCAGAGCGCGGCCGGCGAGGCAGCGCCCGAGCAGCGAGGTGGGCGCGGGGGGGCGGGCCGGGGCCGGCGGGCGGGGCCCGAGCCTGGCGCGGACGGTCCGGGCTGGGTGGGCGGGGCCCGGCGGGGTGCAGAGGAGCCCCTGGGGTGGTCACTGCCCCGAGGAAGAAGAGCCTTAGGGCCAGGTAGGATCTGGAGCCGGAGGCGATCACGGAACCCTGAGTTACCCCGTGCGCTGTGTAGGTTTCCTCTGAGCCCTGGTGGGGAGTCACACCCCATAAGCCCAGGGTTGGGGGGCCCGAGCCATAGTACAGTGGGGGAGGGCTCTTGCCTTGCACGGGCGACCCGGCTTCGGTCCCTGGCATTTCATACGGTCCCCAGAGCACCGCCAGGAGTAATCCCTGAGCATTGCCGGGTGTGAACCAAAATGCAAAAAATAAACGCAAAAACCTCAGGTTGTAGAACAGGGTCGCCCACCAGATGTGTGCTCTCCCTCCGGTAGTGCGGAAGAGAGCAGAGCGGGCTTGTGAGAGTGACCCGGCTCTGCGTACGCGCGATGTAATAGTCGGGGCGACGGCCACAGCACCCCCCTGCCCCCGCAGACACGGGTGTGTGTGCACACGTTCCGTGCTGGCAAATAGAGCGGACACCTGTGTGTGCTGATGCGTGTACACAGCAGGAGGTCGGGCGGTCCCTGTTTCCTGGGCTCTTGGGGGCCAGGACCCCGATAGAGCACCCCTCAACGGCCCCTGTGACGTGGAGCAGCTTACTCAGCGGGGTTGGCCTAAGGGTGGTGTCAGGGTGAGGGCGTCTCCCTTAGTGACCTGCACCCACACTAGGAGGGTTCCACCACCAGGCCCTGCCCTGGTCCAGCTCCCGGCCTCAGGCGTCACCTTCTCTGTTCACACACACTCGCACACATACACATGCACACTTAGAGTCAGGTACATGCACACAGGTACACACCAGCCTGCTCACACCCACGCATGCACACACACGGGCTCCTGTGGCCGGCCGAGTGCTCTGAGCACAGGCCTGTCTATGCAGCCCTTCTCCCCAATGAAGTCACTTTCCGTGCACACACCTCAGCGACACCGTGGCCCGCTGAGCGCGCGACCGGTGGGCACAGCCTCGTTGCTGTCCCGGCAGCCGTGCCCCCGCCCTCACTAGGGAATGTCCCTCCAGCCCACCCCGCCACGGGTGGAGAGCACTCGTGGGCTGGCTGCCCCAGGCCCGAGGGCCGCCAAGCTCAGGGAAATCAGCTGCTTCGTCCTTCCCTTCCCAGAGCTGCGGCGTGGCCTTTGACATCGTCTGCGAGCACGTGGGCAAGGACTGGCGGCTGGCTCGGGCGGCTGCAGCTGTCGGACCCCCGCATCGGCGCCATTGACGAGCGCTTCCCCGGAACCTTCCCGAGCAGGTGCGAGAGATGCTGAGGGGTGTGGAAGAGCACCAGGAAGGAGGCCGCCACCGTGGCCCAGCTGGTGGCCGCCGCTCAGGGCCTCCCAGATGAACCTGGTGGCCGACTACGTGGAGGCCGGCCCGAGGCAGGCCCAGGACACCTAGACAAGAGCCGCGGGCGCCCCGCCTTGGCCACTCAGGCGCTGTCCTCTCCACGAGGCTGCGGCCAGGACCTCCCGGGCCGCCCCGTGCAGCCCCTCGCTCCTCCTGCGGGCAGGCGCTGTGGGTCGTGTCCAGCCGGGCAGCAGCTGGAGTCCAGGTTTGCCACCATTGCTAGTGTGTGGGTGATGGAGGAGCCCCCAGGAAAGTTGGGGTGCACACCCCTGCCCGGTTCTGCAGCCCCCTGCTCGGCAGGCTTCACCCCACTAGGCCGGATTCTGGGCGCCGCCGGCAGGCCCTGGCGGGAAGGGGACCTGCTGTGCCCTGGCCCCGCGTGGCCCGGGTGAGTCCAGGCGGTGAGGACTAGTCGGGCTGGCCCGGAGGCAGCTGCACAGCCTCAGCCTGCAGGAACCGTTTTGAAATCGCGGCACTTCCCGGCGTGGCACTTCCCGGCGTGGGCACTTCCGGCGTGGCACTTCCTGGCGTGGCACTTCCCGGCATGGCACTTCCTGGCGTGGGCACTTCCCGGTGTGGCATTTCCCGGCGTGGCACCGTCTTGTACTGATCACAGGCTTTGTGCTGGGGTGGCCCTCGGGAGCTGTCCCGGGCCGCCCGGCCCCGCGGCGCGGAGGCTCTGTGACCCATTAAAGCAAGTGCTTCTCCACTCTGGAACCGGCTCAGAACTTCCTCTGGGGACCGGCGGGAGACGGACCAGGCTGCCCACCCTCCTCCCAGCGGGGGCGTTGGTGCCCATGGCCCGGCCACACGTGATGCTGGGCTGTGGCGCTTTCACCTCGGGCTACGCCGGGGGAGCACAGAGGCCCGAGGCTCGGCAGTGCCCACCCTGCGGCCTCCAGCACCTCCTCCCGGGGCCCAGCTCTTTCTCGGACGTCCTGAAGTGAACCAGGTTCCCGCTCTGCCCTCCGAGGATGCGTCGCCCCAGTGACCAGGGCAGACGTCTGAGCCCCCGGCTCTGCGCGGGCCTGCGGGACAGGTCCAGGCCCGCCCGGACGGGGGGCTGCTACGGGGCTGGGGGGCCCCTCTTGCCCTTGGGGCCTCCAAGGAGCGCCGAACCGAGAGGCTGCGCGTACTCACCGCCCACACGGCAGCCGGGGCGTGCTGCGGGCCCAGCCTCTGCACATAGGTGTGTCCATGCACTCACGTCACGTGTGTGACACGTGTGCTTCCGTGTGCACACACTCCCGCGTGCACGTCTCACGCCTGGCAGGCCTCGCCGCCCTGGCGCCCCCAGGCCGCCCCACTCGGCACCACCTGCACAGGCCTGCTCCCTGACCTTCCTCCCTGTGTCCCCCCCCCCCCCACTGGCCTCTGCCTGTGTCCCTCGGCTCAGACCTGACCCTGAGGCCCCCAGCCCCTGCCTGCAGCCCCTGGGCTGGGGCAGATCAGGAGTCAGGGATGGAGAGCTCTGCTCCTCCACACCCCTCCACAACTCCGGGACCCCAGGGCCCCGCCGAGTCAAGAGCTCAGACGAGGCCCAGGACTTCTCCCCTGGGGCCACACCGGCCTTTTTTGTTTGTTTGTTTGTTTTTTTGCTTTTGTTTCTGGAGCAAGCAGATGCCTTTGGGTTCTGCCAGCATGAGACAGGACATGTGGAGATATTACTGGTGCCCTCTCTAGCAAGTAGATGATGAACGGGAAGATAGTGATAGTTTGCTTTTTTGGGTCACACTCGGCAATGCTCAGGGGTCACTCCTGGCTCTGCACTCAGGAACCACTCCTGGCGGTGCTCGGGGGACCATATGGGATGCCAGGCCAGCATGGGCCTGCTGACTGCAAGACAAGCGCCCTACCTGCTGGGCTACCGCTCCTAGCCACACCGGTCTTGCCTCACCCCTGCACGTCTTTCCTGCAGGCCCTGAGCCTCCAGGACCAGGGCAGAAGCTGGTGGGGGTTGGGCTGGAGGGAAGGTCTCGCCCTGGGGCAGCCCACAGGGTCTGTGCTGGCAGTTCCCGAGTGCCTTGGGGTAGGTTTTGTTTGTTTCTGGGTTAATCTGAGACTTTTCTTCTAATCCGTACAACAGACAGCTGATGCTCTGTCCCTCCACAGTGGTACTGCAGTAGGCGGGGCTGCCCGAGACCCCCTGCAGGCCCAAAGTGGACCCCCCCAGCCTCAGGACAGACAGGGCAGGGTAGGGGCAGCCAGGCCCACCCACCTTGGGCTGCTTTGCATGTCCATGAGACATGGATGCTCCCGGCCTCTTAGGGCTCCAGGCCAAGGACCTGGCCAGGCCTCCAGGGGCTGAGACAGGCTGATGTGGGGCTCGGCTCTGGGACCCACTGGCAAGGATCTCCGGGTCTGAAAGGGGATTGCTCCCCAACTTGGACGTGCGGTTTCTTTCTTGGCCACGCCTGGCAGTGCCCAGGTCACTCCTGGTGCTGAGCCAGTGCGGGCCCGGCACCGTAGCCCTGGGCTCCCTCCCGCCAGCCTGTGGTATTTCTTGCTTGTTGGTTGTGTTCAGCTTTCTGGGCTGCTCTGGCCTGCCGGGGCTCGCTCCCGCCTCTGCACTCGCGTGGGCTCGGGTGCTCCCTCCCCAGCTCTCTGTCATGGATGAGCCAGTCTCACCTCCGCCTCTTCCTCGAATTCCGTTCCCATGGGTGGGACTCCTGAGAAGGGGCTGGGCTGGCCGCGCCCTGCCCTGCAGAGCACCCCTGCCTTTGGGAGCCAGAGACCCCGGAGACGGGCGGAGCACTGTCAGGCTGGTCTCGCGACCCCTCGCTTCCCGTGAACAGTGCATCGGCCCCCAGAGCACCGAGCGTGAGTGATCCAGCTGGTTCACCCGGGCGAGGCCCACAGCCGCCATCTCTGCTGTTGTGGGCGCCAGGGGATGTACCCCTACCCACACAGCCCTGTATGTCCCGGTACCCCAGGACCGACCCCGGACACAGAGCTGGTCTCAGGAACTTCGTCTTGTTTTGGCTACGACTGGAGCAGTTCCGTGTTGGTGCTTGTTTCTTGGTGGTTTCTATTGGGCCTCACCCCATGCGAAGCAGGGAGTCTGAGCCCCCTCCCCTCCTGTGCAAAGCCTGGGCTGAGTCTTTAACCCATTTCCCTGCCTCTTGGAGTTCACTCTTCTCTCCTGGAGTTGGGGCCAAGGCCCCAGCAGCCTGGAGAACTCGGGGGTGAGGAAGTGTTCCCAGGGGGGCTCTGCCCCCAGCTGCCCAGCGTGGGAGCTGCCCCAAAAGCTAAATTAAGGCTGACCGGCTCCAAAAAATACCCCGCGCTGGCCGGCACTCGAGTAAAGCGTCTACTGGCTCCCAGCCCGAAGCCAGGGGTGGGGCCCCCCAGAATCACCCTTCCGGTCCCTGCGCCCTTTTATTTTGGGAAAATCAAATTCTTCCCCCACCGAAACTGCCTGTGGAGAGAGCCGGGAACAGTTCCTGCTGGTCGCTGGGGCGGTCCAGGCACACGGGGCTGAGGAGTTGGTCTGCAGCCATCCACTCGCCCGTCACTGCTTGCTGGCTCCTTAGCGGGTTCCCGTCTCCACACACCATCATGCACGTTCACTCGCTCGCTGAGCCGCTGGGCCTCTCCGCCCTCACTGGCCGGCCAGTCCCTGCCACTCCACTCGCTCGTTTACTGGAGAACCAGCTGGTGTGCTCCGCCCGCAGCTCCTGGCTCCGTTCCTCACTGACTTCTCATCTGTTCTTGGGCCTGTCCTCACCTACACACTCCCTTCCCTCCACCTGCCGTGACCCTGT